>JAXIVH010000384.1:15000-30000 GCA_036785325.1 Urophycis tenuis
CTTTAGAAAAACTTAAATTAATCGGCAATGTCAGATGTCCCTTCACGCTGGAATCTGGTCTCGGGGCGAACGAGACGAGTGGCCAGAGGTGGACTACGGGGACATATGGAACTACCTAAGCAATGAATGTATGAATCACGAATGAAGATGAGGGCACCAAAACAATCTATTTTCATTCAAGTCAAGTCACTTTTATTTTTTATAGCGCATTTAACATGCAGAGTGCAACCATGATAGCACTAGTGCTAGGTGGTGCAGGCTAACTCGGAGCTGAACTATGACATGTAATTACAGCTCCTAGTAGTTCGCAAAGTTTAATTCATTCCTTCATTATTTTAGATTAGACATATTTAACATCGAACATCAACTGATTTTAGCTACTAATCTGTAACCAAGTGTTTGCCCCAGACGTAAACAAATGTAGACGCCGGGTCCCACAGCCTCCCATCGGGATTCTCTCTTCCGATTGCCTGGAGCCACAAACCCCTTCTTTTCCCTTCCCTTTCTTTTTGTGGCAACATAATAAATCGCAAATCCTCATTTTTTGTTGTTAGCATTGTGAAATACAACACAGCAGCTTTTAGGGATGGTGCCTGCTCATGGAAATAGCCTACTGTTCTATCAACAGTAATAGCCGAGTGCCTACTTCCTTCACCTAAAAGAGGGCGTGGACGTTCTGGGGCTCATTAGCATATCGCTGGTGACGAGACTCTGGACTCATCTATACATGAGTCCAACAAACCGGGTACCGCCCACTTTTTTGACACATCCGGGCATTTTTAGGTGAAACTACCCGGAAATATTTGAATGGGGGTCTATGAGAATTTCAGTGCATTACATTTCTGAACTTCACCCAAGTATTATATATAGCCATTTATACCGATGTAATGCTATGGCCAGACAGCAGACCAGTTATACCAACTCTCTTCCAAGTCTTGACCGGTGTCGCTCTTTAGAAAAACTTAAATTAATCGGCAATGTCAGCGCCAACGCTGGAATCTGGTCTCGGGGCGAACGAGACGAGTGGCCAGAGGTGGACTACGGGGACATACGGAACTACCTAAGCAATGAATGTATGAATCATGAATGAAGATGAGGGCACCAAAACAATCTATTTTCATTCAAGTCAAGTCACTTTTATTTTTATAGCGCATTTAACATGCAGAGTGCAACCATGATAGCACTAGTGCTAGGTGGTGCAGGCTAACTCGGAGCTGAACTATGACAAGTAATCACAGCTCCTAGTAGTTCGCAAAGTTTAATTCATTCCTTCATTATTTTAGATTAGACATCTTTAACATCGAACATAAACTGATTTTAGCAACTAATCTGTAACGAAGTGTTTGCCGCAGACGTAAACAAATGTAGATGCCGGGTTCCACAGCCTCCCATCGGGATTCTCTCTTCCGATTGCCTGGAGCCACAAACCCCTTCTTTTCCCTTCCCTTTCTTTTTGTGGCAACATACTAAATCGCAAATCCTCATTTTTTGTTGTTAGCATTGTGAAATACAACACAGCAGCTTTTAGGGATGGTGCCTGCTCATGGAAATAGCCTACTGTTCTATCAACAGTAATAGCCGAGTGCCTACTTCCTTCACCTAAAAGAGGGCGTGGACGTTCTGGGGCTCATTAGCATATCGCTGGTGACGAGACTCTGGACTCATCTATACATGAGTCCAACAAACCGGGTACCGCCCACTTTTTTGACACATCCGGGCATTTTTAGGTGAAACTACCCGGAAATATTTGAATGGGGGTCTATGAGAATTTCAGTGCATTACATTTCTGAACTTCACCCAAGTATTATATATAGCCATTTATACCGATCTAATGCTATGGCCAGACAGCAGACCAGTTATACCAACTCTCTTCCAAGTCCTGACCGGTGTCGCTCTTTAGAAAAACTTAAATTAATCGGCAATGTCAGCGCCAACGCTGGAATCTGGTCTCGGGGCGAACGAGACGAGTGGCCAGAGGTGGACTACGGGGACATATGGAACTACCTAAGCAATGAATGTATGAATCATGAATGAAGATGAGGGCACCAAAACAATCTATTTTCATTCAAGTCAAGTCACTTTTATTTTTATAGCGCATTTAACATGCAGAGTGCAACCATGATAGCACTAGTGCTAGGTGGTGCAGGCTAACTCGGAGCTGAACTATGACAAGTAATCACAGCTCCTAGTAGTTCGCAAAGTTTAATTCATTCCTTCATTATTTTATATTAGACATCTTTAACATCGAACATCAACTGATTTTAGCAACTAATCTGTAACGAAGTGTTTGCCGTAGACGTAAACAAATGTAGGCGCCGGGTCCCACAGCCTCCCATCGGGATTCTCTCTTCCGATTGCCTGGAGCCACAAACCCCTTCTTTTCCCTTCCCTTTCTTTTTGTGGCAACATACTAAATCGCAAATCCTCATTTTTTGTTGTTAGCATTGTGAAATACAACACAGCAGCTTTTAGGGATGGTGCCTGCTCATGGAAATAGCCTACTGTTCTATCAACAGTAATAGCCGAGTGCCTACTTCCTTCACCTAAAAGAGGGCGTGGACGTTCTGGGGCTCATTAGCATATCGCTGGTGACGAGACGCTGGACTCATCTATAGCAGCTTCATTATCCATTCATTCTTCTCGCCACAGTGGGCGGGGCCTGGGCCCGATGGGCGGGGCCTTTTCACGAGGGGCGGGCCCGCGATCAATCAGGCAAATATAATTGATTTCCGGTATGTTAACCAATATATCAGTGGCGGCTGGTGAAGAATATTCTAGGTGGGGCTGTGCCATATTCAGTCAATTTCAGTAACCATCCCAATACATTGAACACAAACTAAAATAGGAAATAGAAATAGGCCTAGTCAATAATTATTTAATGCCAATATTAAAAAGTTGGGGCATTCTAACACAAAACATAAATAACATATTGCACAAACACAAGCTTTCGATTTTTTCATTTGAAATTGAATTTGTAGTCACTTTGGGCTCTATGAAATTACAGTAAACATTTTGTATACTAAACAATCAAGAAAATAATCAGCAGATTATTAGGTAGTGAAAATTAAGGACTAAAAAAGGTCAACTATATACAACTGTATACAACTACAGACTCGCCCTGACTCGCCCCTGCATTCGCTCGCTTGGGGCGATAAAGTAATCTCCCATATCGGCTTGGATTTGAGGACGCTGATTGGCCAAATTTTATGTCACGCTTTCACATCTTAAATTAGTAATTGGCTAAACAGTTACACAGACCCGCCTCCTTGGGGCAATTTCTCCATCGCCCCAGAGCTGTTGAAGCATGGGACACGGGACGTGTAGGAAAAGCATACATCTTGCACAGATGATTTTCTATCATATTTTACTGGGTACAGTCATATTTCAAACACACAAATATTAACAATTTGTATAATTTATTGTTATTAGTTTTATTTATTTATTTATTCCATCCATCCATTATCATAACCGCTTATCCTCTACGAGGGTCGCGGGGGGGCTGGAGCCAATCCCAGCTGCAACGGGCGAGAGGCGGGGTACACCCTGGACAGGTCGCCAGCCTATCACAGGGCAATATATAGACAAACAACCATTCACACACACACACCTATGGTCAATTTAGAGACACCAATTAACCTAATCCCCAACCTGCATGTTTTTGGTCTGTGGGAGGAAGCCGGAGTACCTGGAGAGAACCCACGCAAGCACGGGGAGAACATGCAAACTCCACACAGAAAGGTCCCGGGTCCCAGGTGGATTCAAACCCAGAACCCTCTTGCTGTGAGGCGACAGTGCTAACCACTGCACCACCGTGCCGCCCTTATTTATTTATTTATTGTGGGTCAAGGGGGGGCGGTGCCCTAGCGCCCTCTATGGGCCAGCCGGTACTGCAATATATATCCATCCATCCATCCATCCATTATCGTAACCGCTTATCCTCTACGAGGGTCGCGGGGGGGCTGGAGCCAATCCCAGCTGCAACGGGCGAGAGGCGGGGTACACCCTGGACAGGTCGCCAGCCTATCACAGGGCTAACATACATAGACAAACATCCATTCACACTCACATACACACCTATGGTCAATTTAGAGACACCAATTAACCTAATCCCCAACCTGCATGTTTTTGGTCTGTGGGAGGAAGCCGGAGTACCCGGAGAGAACCCACGCAAGCACGGGGAGAACATGCAAACTCCACACAGAAAGGTCCCGGGTCCCAGGTGGATTCGAACCCAGAACCCTCTTGCTGTGAGGCGACAGTGCTAACCACTGCACCACCGTGCCGCCGCAATATATATCATTATTTAAAATAAAAAAAATAATACAAATAATTCCATACGCTAGTGCTGTCGCCATAAACAATACTACTTGTCACTAGAAATGAACAACACACACCCCGTTAGCTTTCAATCTAAAGTTTATTGGACTGTGAGTTGGTATGGTTGTGAGTGGGAACACCTCTTGAGGGCGAGCGTGATGCTAGGTAGCAGTTAGCTCTTATCTGGATGAATCCCACCGCCCTGTTGGTATTGCGTACAATGTTAGCACAGTAACTCATGTGAAGTGGGACTAAACAGTTTTCTTTCACTTGCATAGAGTTGCATGTCATCTGCATATATATAGGCTACATGAAGTCCTTATTGCAGCAATGTCAATACTCAATCTCCATCCAGATATAAAGCAGAAGGCAATTTCCCCTTCTAACAATAATGTGAAGCGTATTACGGTGTTGTATAGAGATTAGCTGCATGCTTTTGGTGTAAATCGGTTTAAAATAATCCAGACATTTTGTCACTTTTGTCCAGGTAAATGTCCTTCAATCTCTCCCAGTGATAAAGTGCGTAGCCTCCTGTCTGAGCTGTGACTCCAGTGGTTGGTTTGTTCCTCCACCACTAAGCAACATTCAAGCCAACCAAGTTTCCCCTTATTCAAGTTACACAGACACAGATGAGCTGAACAATACTCAACGATTTCACAATACCTAAACAGCCCCCAAAGAACAACTTCACATCAACACTTCAGTGTGTAGTTTTCTAATCACATCATTGTAAAAAAAAACAAACAGTTAAATAAACGTGAAATGAAATGACGCACATTGATATCTGGTCCGTAGAATGGTACTCTCCATCACCCTGGTGTGTGCAGTAGGGGTTCTACCGGCCACGGCAGACTCAACATGAGGATTCTGAATACACATGTTCTTTACATACAGACACAAAAATAGCATTGTTTAAAGTGCCTGATAGATTCTCACTTTACAGTATTGCTTTTGAGCCACAAAGGCACGTCAAGAGTGTTTTAAGACAAAACATCAACCTGGCGCCAGACTCCACCGTCCCCATCCACCAGGACCCTGGACCTGGAGGTCCCCATCCACCAGAACCCTGGACCTGGAGGTCCCCATCCACCAGACCCCTGGACCTGGAGGTCCCCATCCACCCAGACCCCTGGACCTGGAGGTCCCCATCCACCAGGACCCTGGACCTGGAGGTCCCCATCCACCAGGACCCTGGACCTGGAGGTCCCCATCCACAAGGACCCTGGACCTGGAGGTCCCCATCCACCAGGACCCATGGACCTCCCTGTGGATCTCCCTGTGGACCTCCATGTGGACCTCCCTGTGGACCTCCATGTGGACCTCCATGTGGACCTCCCTGTGGACCTCCCTGTAGACCTCCCTGTGGACCTCCATGTGGACCACCATGTGGACCTCCCTGTGGACCTCCCTGTGGACCTCCCTGTAGACCTCCATGTGGACCTCCATGTGGACCTCCCTGTGGACCCAGTCTGCTGGGCCCAGCCCTCTGGCGCCCACCAGAGGTATTGTTTTTAGAACTGGACATTCAGGGTCTAGAAGGTGCAAAACTAGTATGCTGTAGATGCCCTCAAGGATACGTTTCATTGGTTAGTTGGTTATGCTGTAGAAGTGAAATGACAACATGAAGTATTCCTCTCTGGATATGGTGGTGTTTTATTTGATGGCCATACCAGTTTGGCTCAAGCGATTGTCCTTTTTCCAATTAACTGTCTGTTTGAAACCACATTTGCATAAATATAATAATGTGTCATTTATAACATGGTGTGCTAGGCTGAACTACACAAGCAAACATGTTTAGCCGTTATTAAATCGTGTCATTCAACATTAAATGTTTATTTGACTTAATGCCAAACTACAACATGTGTAAACATATTGTGTTTGTACATATTGGAGCAATCTGGCCTCAAGAGAAGTGGTCATGAGTGGCCATGACAGCTGACCTACAGAGAGAAGCTCTGTGCGTGGGCACAGCTAAATAGCAGCATTAGAAGAAGATATGCTGGAGGCCTGTAGGTCTGCCCAGGCCTCCACATGCTGCCGATGCATTGGTTATAAGAGTTGAAGCAGCATCTGAGGAGGTTAGAACCTCCTGGGTCTACGGCGGCTTGGTACAGGGGTGTCTATCATTCAGCCACATGTGGTTTGGCTGGGAGCACTAAGACACGTTCCCTGGTACGCAGGGAGCAGCTAACAGGCACCTGGGGTTCACGTCAAGCACAGAAGGGAAGAGCAGGGCTCAGTCCTTGCATCATTATTTTTTTGCTTATAAAAATTATTTTATTTTTTTCTTGCTACTCATCATTTCTTTTAGATTCAACTTGGTCACCTATAAAATGCGATGAGATCCAGGAGATGCTGGGCGTGATATAAAAGGAAGAACAGCGTTTCTTTTGATTCTTGGTGTGAGGTAAAGCCAGGTTCAGTAGTAACACAGTGTGGAGCAGTCATCTCCAGACATACAAACACCATGTCTGGGGTCAGCCACACAGAAAGACAGACAGACAGACAGACAGACAGACAGACAGAACAGACTCCGGGTGGGACTCTCGGCTGTGGCCATGGAACATATTTAACATATTTAACATATTTAACATATTTGATCAAGGAAATCTGTTGTCACAAATTCTGTCCGCACAAAACACTAATGTGGTGACCTCATCGATCATCTAGCTGAGATGATTGTAGAGGATAACCTCTACGTTAGAAGTTCTATCTGGAATGGGTTTCTGGAAAGAATGTTAGTTGGGTAAAAAAGGAGCCTTGCTCCTGAAGATCCCCTTGTTGAAGGAGCAGAGCAGGTTCCATTCTGCTTCACAGAGCCCATCAGGTGTCAAATGCTTTGGAGATATTCTATATGATGACTCTGACTCTGACGGATGACTGTGATGGCTATAATGGATGGATGGCATTTTGTGCACCTTTGGGTTCTCAACTTCAGGTAAGTTTTTGGGAATATTCTTTAAGAACTAGTGGCCACAGCCAGGTGAGTTATTGTTTGTTGATATAGCTTGAACATAATGAAGATTCAAAGTCTGCAGAGATATATGCATATAGAAATATAGGCCTAAGTTTAGGAATATGAATACTCCTGGATGTGTACTCATGCACAGCTCATTTCTTTTTGGGTGTGGGCTTTGAGTCAGCTTTGGATCCTGAGAGTCCGTTCTCCGTGTTGTCAATCCCTGAGGAACTCACAAGGCACTCTTTACTGAGGAGAGAGCAGAGAGGAGAACAGAGTTAGAACATCCTTTCTGAGGAGACAGGATAAGACTCTGCTCCTCACCCGTCCAGAAGGAGAACCAGATGTTTAGTAAAAACATACCTTTTCTGATTAGCTCCCTTTTCATCAAGTCTTGGTTTATTTCTAAATGAGGTATATTTGATCTCAGTCTGCTCTGTGAGCACCACTCACTTCTTCTCCTCGATCTTGGCGAGGACGTAGATGGTGAAGTTCTTGAGGAGCATGAATCCCATCAGCAAGGCGATGCCTCCTCCCACTGCTGAGGCGATGATGACCTTCAGCGTGTTGTCCACCACTGGCACTGCAGGGACACATTTACATTACATTTACATTGAGGGCATTTAGCAGACGCCTTTATCCAAAGCGACTTACAAAGAGCACATTTGTTATAAGAAGGTGAAATATTTCATTGCTGCTAATACAGTAAGAAAGTCACTAGAACAAGTTTCAAGCATTTCAATTGCTAGCTTAACCATTGCTAGTATACAACATCTCTGGCTAAGTGCCAAATTACAAAGAGTGATTAAAGTGCCAAGATGTACTCAAAATAAGAGCATGAGGATTGGGTTATGCAGGGTTCAGGTGAACTCTGAACAAGTGGGTCTTGAGTCTCTTCCGGAAGATAAGGGTGACTCTGAAGTGCTGCACAGGGACACAGGAACACACTGTGTGTGTGTGTGTGTGTGTGTGTGTGTGTGTGTGTGTCCACTCACACTCGTCCACCACATACAGGGTGAAGATGGAGCTGTCGTTGCGGCCCTTCTCCTTGGGGTTGCGTCCGAAGCAGGTGTATTGCCCTGCGTCTTCGAAGGTGATGTTCCACAGCAGGATGGACACGTTGCTGCCCTTACTGCTGCCCACAAACTCCACCCGCTCCCCGTACACCTTCACGTCGGGCTCCACCCCCTCCGCGGGGATCACCGCCTCACACAGCTGTCACACAGTACACCACCCATCAACACCACCTCTGCTACACCACCTACCTCTACTACGTCACCACCCCATCAACACCTCCCCCCCTGCTACATCATCACCTCTACTACACCACCACCTCCACTTCTCCTAATATTCTAAACCATTGTTAACTATTGTAAACTATTTAAGCCATTATAACTATTCTGAACCAGTAATCCAGTGTAAAGACTACAGTAAACCAGTGTAAAGTCTACAGTGAACCAGTGTAAAATCTAAAGTAAACCAGTGTAAAGTCTAAAGTAAACCAGTGTAAAGTCTACAGTAAACCAGTCTAAAGTCTACAGTAAACTAGTCTAAAGTATACAGTAAACCAGTCTAAAATCTACAGTAAACCAGTGTAAAGTCTACAGTAAACCAGTGTAAAGTCTACGGTAAACCAGTGTAAAGGTGTGCACCTTGTCCATGGTGCCGTTGTCATTGAACTGCCAGTTGAAGTAGAGGTTCCTGATGCCGATGCAGCTGAGATAGGTGCAGGGCAGCATTACAGTGCTCCCGTTCACCGCAACCAGGAAGGGAATCTTCCCCACAAGCATCTCCAGACCCTGGACGGACCAGCCCCCTGAAGGGGCCCAGGAGAGGACATGTTATCTACCATCTCTACAGCCTGGACATATTATATTACATCTCCACAGGAGAGGACATGTTATATACCATCTCTACAGGAGAGGACATGTTATGTACCATCTCTACAGCCTGGACATATTATATTACATCTCCACAGGAGAGGACATGTTATATACCATCTCTACAGGAGAGGACATGTTATGTACCATCTCTACAGCCTGGACATATTATATTACATCTCCACAGGAGAGGACATGTTATATACCATCTCTACAGGAGAGGACATCTTATGTACCATCTCTACAGGAGAGGACATGTTATATACCATCTCTACAGGAGAGGACATGTTATATATCATCTCTACAGGAGAGGACATGTTATGTACCGTCTCTACAGGAGAGGACATGTTATGTACCATCTCTACAGCCTGGACATATTATATAACATCTCCACAGGAGAGGACATGTTATATATCATCTCCACAGGAGAGGACATGTTATATATCATCTCTACAGCCTGGACATATTATATTACATCTCCACAGGAGAGGACATGTCATGTACCATCTCTACAGCCTGGACATATTATATAACATCTCCACAGGAGAGGACATGTTATATACCATCTCTACAGGAGAGGACATATTATATTACATCTCCACAGGAGAGGACATGTTATATACCATCTCTACAGGAGAGGACATGTTATGTACCATCTCTACAGCCTGGACATATTATATAACATCTCCACAGGAGAGGACATATTATATACCATCTCTACAGGAGAGGACATGTTATGTACCATCTCTACAGCCTGGACGTATTATATAACATCTCCACTGGATAGTACATGTCATATATCATCTCCACAGGAGAGGACATGTCATATACCATCTCTACAGGAGAGGACATGTTATGTACCATCTCTACAGCCTGGACATATTATATAACATCTCAACAGGAGAGGACATGTTATATACCATCTCTACAGGAGAGGACATGTTATGTACCATCTCTACAGGAGAGGACATGTTATATATCATCTCTACATGAGAGGACATGTTATGTACCATCTCTACAGGAGAGGACATGTTATGTACCATCTCTATAGGGGAGGACATATTATATAACATCTCCACAGGAGAGGACATGTTATATATATTATCTCTACAGGAGAGGACATGTTATATACCATCTCTACAGCCTGGACATATTACATAACATCTCCACAGGAGAGGACATGTTATGTACCATCTCTACAGCTCTCCAAATCACATGCATACAAGCAGTAATTGTTTCATAAGCTTCTCAGAGAACATACATTGAACAAAAGCTATAAAATAATTAAATAAAAACAAAAAACAAAAAAAAGGATCAAGGGAGTCCAGTTGATGATAGCTTCAATACCATCATCATCATCATCAGCATTAATACTTCTACTGGAAACGCCAGCCAGGCAGGACTATGGCCGTCCCACACTAAGGCTTAGACAATAGACAGAGACATTGATAATAGACAATAGACACCATTGTATTCACAGAAAAGCCACAAACACAAATGATAGTTTGGGAACCAGGAGGCCAGAGAGAGTTGGCAGGAAAACTATTGTGTAAGAGATTTATTCTAGATATGGTCTCTGGGCAGAAACCAGTTCTACAGAAAAAGATCTAATATCATAGAAGCAATAGATCTGGCTTAGACAAAAAAAACACACACACACACACACACACACACACACACACACACACACACACACACACACACACACACACACACTAGGTTCTCTCACTAACTGTAATATTCCAGTTTCCTCTCATTTAATCTTCTCATACAAGGTAGAGGGCCGCTCCCTTGATGAGGAGCAGTTTGAAGCTGCTGTAAGGTGTGAGAACTGTTCAGAGCAGAAGAGAACAGAAGGGAGATGTTCCATCTCTCTGCTCAGCACCTCTGGGCTTTATGTGGATGTTGAACATCTCTTGATGGTAGAGACCCACCTAGCGGCCTAAGTTGGTATTGCATATCACTTGGATACTTGGTAAGACAATGATAATAAACACAATATGTCATTTAATACGGAATGTGTCTAAACAAAGTGTTAATTAATTCAGTTCATTATCATTACTAACTAAAGACAATAAGTATCTTTCGGGAAATTGTAATCCAATGTATATGACATTAGACTTGTATTCAACTAAACGGGATTGAAGTGATTTTTGTACTGTTTATAAATACATCAATATCCTCACTTTAGAATGTCTTATGGAGACTCTGGGCCCTGAATAGAAAAAGACTGTGCCTCTCTCAGAACCCCTGTGAGTAATGGATGCTAAATGTAGTTTTTCATTGTAGTTCTGTTGCAGTGTGGTTCCTCAGAGTCCTGTGTTGTCTTCCCTTTATGCATGGTTCCTCTGCAGTGTTCCACGCTCTTCTGGAAGGACAATGATACTGATCTACTTTCTAGCCCACATATGTCAGTGGTAGAAACACACACATCTTGATGAGCCTGTGTATTTATAGAGCAGGTCTGGGGGTCCAGTCTGAGGGTCCAGTCTGGGGGTCCCTCAGTCTGGGGGTCCAGTCTGAGGGTCCAGTCTGGGGGTCCAGTCTGGGGGTCCAGTCTGGGGGTCCAGTCTGAGGGTCCAGTCTGGGGGTCCAGTCTGGGGGTCCAGTCTGGGGGTCCAGTCTGAGGGTCCAGTCTGAGGGTCCAGTCTGGGGGTCCAGTCTGGGGGTTCAGTCTGGGGGTTCAGTCTGGGGGTCCCTCAGTCTGGGGGGCCAGTCTGGGGGTCCCTCGGTCTGGGGGTCCAGTCTGGGGGTCCCTCGGTCTGGTCGGTCTGGAGGTCTGGAGGTCTGGGGGTCCAGTCTGGGGGTCCAGTCTGGGGGTCCCTCGGTCTGGAGGTCTGGGGGTCTGGGGGTCCCCTACACTACCAGTTATGCATCTCATTTATGGAATAAATAAGCCCCTTCTGAACAGGTCAAGCCTCTGTTAGGTACACAGATAGGGTGCCTCTTAACTCTTATTGTTAATGTTAACTTATGTTGCTTCTATCACAGCATTAAGTTAAACCTGCACAGCTTTGTGTGTTAAATAATGCAGTAATAATGCAGTATCATCTGTTTGCTTTATTCCTGTCCTCTTATGGCCGTTTCATTGAGAATAAATAAATAAATACTTTTACAATTTATTTACTGATTTCAAACATGGAGACGCCTGGTTAGTTTAACATAGTTGTTGTGTTCTCCTTAGCAACATGCTACGCTAGTCCTTGAAATCAACATTGGTCCATTAGCTTCTGATCCTCTGCCGACCTGATTCGACCTCACGTTTTTCTCAAGTTAGAAGAAGCCTCAACATGGAGCTGTTGATGCGGTGAGCAGTGCTAAGTACAGGTTTGAGGTGACCAGGGTTGAGTACAGAGCAGTGTTGAGGTGACCAGGGTTGAGTACAGAGCAGTGTTGAGGTGACCAGGGTTGAGTACAGAGCAGTGTTGAGGTGACCAGGGTTGAGTACAGAGGGGTTGGGTCCAGCTGGCCTCCTGAGCTCCACCAATGAGATGGCACTTTTTCAGCCGGCCGAGAGCTACGATTCTCAGCATATTTATATTGCTGCAAAGTTAAAGACTTTTAAAGTGAAAGACTTCTAAAGTGAAAGACTTCTAAAGTGAAAAGACTTTTAAAGTTAAATACATGACATTCACAGCCTTAAGACCAGTCACACAGCCTCATACAGGTTCCCAGTTTCCCGGTGAAATTAATTCACTGAAGGATCCAGGTTCCATTTACACCAATGCATGCATGTTTGTACTAATATGTTGCGACAAAACAAATGAATGAATGAGTGAATGTAATGAATGAATGTCATCATATGCACTCACAACAGCAGTGTCTGCTTTCTGTCGCTTCTCTCTGCCGTTGTAAGCCTGTTCTAACAACTGTGTGGTTCCCTCTCAGCAGCATGCTCTTCATCAGAACATGGCTGAGTGCTCCAGTGGAGGACAGCAGTGTCTGACCCTTCACCGTTCAGGAACTCTGTGACACCAAGCAGAGACTCTCAGCAAACTGACAGTATCACTCTGACAGTGAGAGTGTGAACACACAGTGTGACAGCCTCATCACAACCCCCTTCATCAAACACCAGAGTGCAACACAACACCGCCCAAAACAACCTCTGCCTCAAAAACAAGCCTGTCCTCCAAATGAGTCCCGCTCCCAGAACTCCAACAACTCCCCAGCCCTGCAGCAGTGAGCAGCACTGAAACAGAACCACACCTTCAAACACACAGTGTGACGCACCGCCCCCCACTGAGAGGAAGTGCATCCAAGGAGGAGCCAGTGTGTCACAACCTCCACTCCAACAATCTGGCCACTCCTGTTGGTTGCAGTAATTATTGACCAAAACATCAGATAACTAACGAGTAGTTGCTGTACTGATTATTTACAAAACAATCACATCTCTGGCGGCTTTGCACAAAACAAACACATCTAAGCTTATTCACGCAGAAGCACATGGTGGTAGCTACGGTAACGGGTGATGATGAGGTGAGAGTGAGGAAGAGGAAGACGTTGGTACCCAGCATCAGGGACAGCATCAGCACGACGGCCCGGGGATGACACCTCATCCTCCTGGTGTCCCCCTCCATCACCTGCTGTTCTGTCAGAGCCCCTCACCGCCGAGCAGCCCACGCCGGGACGGGAGACAAGGCGGGGGGGGGGGGGGGTCGGGGTCCCGGGAGGAGGAGCGGTCTGGGCTTGAGGATGGAGGAGCCCTCCTGCCCCTTAGACCTCCTGCAGCAGGAGGTGTAGGTCAGACAGAGGGCGCCGGAGAGGGGAGAGGAAGGAGGTGGGTCTGGGGAGGAGGGGGGGGAGGGGGAGGGTACACAGACTGTATCTCCAACTTAATGGCAGCTGATCAAACCCTGGAGGCAGCGTGTAGCTTCACCCTGCTGGATAACCTGTGAGGAGAGCAGCCTCACAGGGACGGAGACATGCAGACACACTTTGAAGGGCAGAAAGACGAGTGGACTCACCTGTTCCTGGGTCCTGGGAGCGTACGGCTGCTGCTGCTGCTGCTGCTGCTGCTGCTGCTGCTGCTGCAGCGGAGAACGACTGCGCACTGTCAGAGTTCAGTCAAGGAGAATCTGGCAGATACAGCACCCACTGCAGACTCACCACAATGCAGCCCAGCTAGGTGAGAGGGACAGCTAGGAGCAGCATGAGAGAGAGAGAGAGAGAGAGAGAGAGAGAGAGAGAGAGAGAGAGAGAGAGAGAGAGAGAGGGGGAGAGAGACAGAGAGAGAGAGAGAGAGAGAGAGAGAGAGAGAGAGAGAGAGAGAGGGAGAGAGACAGAGAGAGAGAGAGAGAGAGAGAGCGAGAGGGGGAGAGAGCAAGAGGGGGGGGGAGAGAGAGAGAGAGAGAGAGAGAGAGAGGGGGGAGAGAGAGAGAGAGGGGTGGGGGGAGATGGGGACAGAGAGAGGGAGAGGGAGATAGGGAGAGAGAGAGAGAGAGAGAGCTGGTGGACTCTGCAGGGAGCTGCTCCTGGTCCTGACAGGAGGTATCAGAGGTAGAGGAGTGTCTTTCAGTCCTCTGAAACAACTTCTCCTGCCCTCTGTACTGGCTCCAGCCTGCTCCTCTCCCCTGTCTCCTCCTCCCTCTCATCCTTCTTTCTTTATAATCCCATTCAATCACGCCCCCCCCACATACACACACATGTACACATTCACACACACGTATGCATTCGTACACACACACACACACACACACACACACACACACACACACACACACACACACACACACACACACACACACACACATACACACACACGCACACACTGGCCTGTGGATAACACACACACACACAACCACTCCTCCCATCCTCATGCAGACACAGGCACTTTTATTTTGAAAG
>JAXIVH010000384.1:35000-75000 GCA_036785325.1 Urophycis tenuis
GGAAAACTGATCCCTCAAACAATTCAGCACAGCAACAAGAAGACAGTGTGACTCAGCACCCTGTCCTTAAGATGGTGGCCAATCATGTGATCAAACTCGGATAGAGATCAAAGGTGAGGTTTGAATGCCATTCTGAATTGGAGGGATGAGATATAGCTGACCTTTGTTAGTAAACCCTTCCAACAGGTCAGTTTATAAAACATGTGGCTGAAGAAAAAGAAATTCATCAAAAACGTCTTGAAAACATTTGCGTAAAACCCAGCAGCAGAGTTTGAAGGGCTGGCCGTGGGAGCACAGCAGGGGGTTGATCCCAGGTCCCGGGGGTCCTGACGACGGTCTCACCACACTGTGGGGTCCTTCCACTCCTTCCTCCTGTCCGGCATCTCCAGGTCCCCGTCAGCCTGCCTCCTCCTCCTCCTCTTCACCAGGACGTACACCACCACCAGGAGCAGGATCACAGCCGAGGCTCCGCCCACTATGGCCGCCAGTAAGGCCATCTCCGACAGGCCCACTGTGAAGAAGCACAGCCAAACATCTCTGGTTGGAAGGTGTTAGTGACCCTCACCAGGTCATGGTGGGGCAGCGCTGCTTATTGGGTCTATTCATAAAGAATCAGAGGCTGTTGATCGATCGGTGGCTTCCATCCTGCTGTGTACACTGCTGTGTACACTGTGCGGTCTCTTCTGGATCAAACGTCAAGCAGACCAACACTCGGAGACAGAGGAAGAGAGGTCGTCATGGTGACCACCGGGCTAACCTTTGTCCACGACCTTCAGGATGATCTCTCCGTTGTTGCCATGGACGTCGGGCGGGTTCCGCACCTGGCAGATGTAGGTTCCGTTGAAGGTGGGGGGGACGCCCTGCAGGGTGATGGAGGCGTCCCGGTTGGAGACGTCTCCAGACCACACCACGTGGTCCTTAAAGCGCCCTGAGGTGGGCGGGTAGGCCTCCTCCTGGTAGTGGAACACCTGACACACACAGGGGGCACCTCCTCGTTAGCACCTCCTCAGTAAAGAGAGGAACTGTTTCTACAGACCAGTTCATCAGAACAAACGTGGAGGTTGACATGAAGACTGTGATGCTTTAACACCACTCTCAGCTGGGATCTGTTGGCAGCATCGGCGGGTCAAAGTTGAACTATTCTGACCAGCAGGGCGGCCTGAGGAATAAGCTGCTCGCCCATCATAGCACCATGAGGGGACATTAGCATCGGGGGCAGCTCAGTGTCTGGTGGTCCCTGTACTTACTACATGTGGTACTACTACTACTACTACTACTACATGTACTGCTACTACTACAACCCTACTACTCAGTAGTGGACCCACCGACTCCTCTCGAGTTCCCTGGTCCAGTGGGCGGAAGTTCCAGGACACGGTGACGGCCTTGGGGGAGATGCTGTGGGTGGAGCTGAAGGTGCACTTCAGCCTGACATCAGAACCATTCACAGCCTCCACCTGGTCTGCTGTGAAGATCTCCAACCCAGAAACTGCTACCACACAGAGACAGGGGGAGAGGGGGAGAGGGGGAGAGGGGGAGAGGGGGAGAGACGGGACAGGGGAGGGAGGTCCATGTAAACGCTGACCTCTACTCTATTATGGTGTTTCCTTCTTTCCCAACACAATACTCTGTTTAAGTCATTTAATACATGGACACTTTGAAATGCCACTACAAAATATGTCAGCAAACCTTTAAAGTAGGCTCATATTTACTCGTTTTACGTGAAATAGGCCTTGAAAACTCAAAGCCCAGCTCTCCTCACTGCAGTCCACAAGCACAGTGATTTATCTCCTCTCACACTCCTGTGAACATTCTGAGCCGAGCCTTCACAGAACAGAAGTACCACAGCACCAGGAAACACAACAGGCTTCTGGGAACGCAGAGATCCTGGCGTCTTCACTGAGAGATAAGCAGGTCACGGTGAAACGTGTTAAAACACTGGGCTGGCCCTCACCACACAGCGCTGTCTACAGCCACCTGCAGTCCCAGTGTCTTCAGGTCTCCTCCAGAACCCCCAGCTTTTACTTCTCACAACGCACTCGCTGGGACGTTCTCACATTGTATTCTGTGACATCCAATTCCTGATTGGTTGAATGCTTTATCAGATAGATAACTACTATAAATTACAAGATCCTGTACATACGGAGATTGATAATGCAGGAGATACATAAATAACACACAAATCATACACAAAATGATTGTAAAATGACAGTAAGAAGGAGAGTAAACTAAAGAGAATTTTGAGTCCCACACTAAAAGGAATTGTTGAGGATTGAGTCGTAGGATAGAAGGTTTCTATAACTGGAAACCTGCGGCCACAGAGCACAACCTCGACAGGTACTAACTAGTCAATGATTTCTGCAATCCACAGCCAATGTTCAGAACAAATGTTTGTGGAGGAAACAGTGACCAGGAAGTCTGGGCCACAAAGTACAGCTACTCAACAACCAGCACAAGCTCACCTGAGACCAGCAGCGCCCCCAGCAGGGAGCCCACCCGGAGCACCCGGAGCCACGGTCCAGGCATGGCCGCTACTGCTGCACAACCCGGAAGACACGACGGGTCGCTTTACGCATTTATATGTAGAGCAACGGCGTCAGAACATCAGCAAGCAGATTGTGGAGGCAAAACGTCGCACAATCCAGGCAGATTTAGGATTCGTACTCCGACACCGAGGCAGCGGTAGTTCCTGTGGGCGGGTCTGGACTCACAACCTGTTGGTCTGGAGCAACAGACCTCCTGCTGGGAGCTCCTCCCAGGAGGCCCCCCCCCCCCCCCCCCGGGCGGTGAGGTGTCACTCAGACGTGTGTTAAAACAGGTTGGACGGCGCAACAACAACGTGTTGTGTTGAGCAACATCAGTGATCGGATTAATGATGAATGGTGTTGAACGATTCATAACAATTGGGCTTTTTCTTACATTAATAATGGCTATTTCAGTGCACCAGGCCGTGCCTGCGAAAGTATATAAGACTCTGACACATTAATGTAAAGTATCTATAATGAAAAGATCAGTAGATCCACGGTGGATCCAGCCTGCTGCGGACCGTCTGTGGATCAGAGCGCCCTCTCCTGGTCACAACCCACCGTAACACTCTATAGCACACTAAAACACACTGTAACGCACTATAACACACTGTAACACTCTATAGCACACTAAAACACACTGTAACGCTCTATAACACACTGTAACACTCTATAGCACACTAAAACACACTGCAACGCCGCTCTATGACACACTGTAACACTCTATACCACACTAAAACACACTGCAACGCTCTATGACACACTGTAACACTCTATACCACACTAAAACACACTGCAACGCTCTATGACACACTGTAACACTCTATAGCACACTAAAACACACTGCAACGCTCTATAACACACTGTTACACTCTATAGCACACTAAAACACACTGCAACGCTCTATGACACACTGTAACACTCTATAGCACACTAAAACACACTGCAACGCTCTATAACACACTGTAACACTCTATAGCACACTAAAACACACTGTAACGCTCTATAACACACTGTAACACTCTATAGCACACTAAAACACACTGTAACGCTCTATAACACACTGTAACACTCTATAGCACACTAAAACACACTGTTACGCTAACACATTGTAACACTCTATAGCACACTAAAACACACTGTAATGCTCTATAACACACTGTGACACTCTATAGCACACTAAAACACACTGTAACGCTCTATAACACACTGTGACACTCTATAGCACACTAAAACACACTGTAACGCTCTATAACACACTGTAACACTCTATAGCACACTAAAACACACTGTAACGCTCTATAACACACTGTAACACTCTATACTATAGCACACTAAAACACACTGTAACGCTCTATAAAACACTGTAACACTCTATAGCACACTAAAACACACTGTAATGCTCTATAACACACTGTAACACTCTATAGCACACTAAAACACACTGTAACGCTCTATGACACACTGTACCACTCTATAGCACACTAAAACACATTGTAACGCTCTATAACAAACTGTAACACTCTATAGCACACTAAAACACACTAAAGCTCTATAGCACACTGTAACACTCTATAGCACACTAAAACACACTGTAAAGCTCTATAACACACTGTAACACTCTATAGCACAATAAAACACACTGTATCGCTCTATAGCACACTAAAACACACTGTAACGCTCTATAGCACATTAAAACACACTGTAAAGCTCTATAGCACACTAAAACACACTAAAGCTCTATAGCACACTGTAACACTCTATAGCACACTAAAACACACTGTAAAGCTCTATAACACACTGTAACACTCTATAGCACACTAAAACACACTGTAGCGCTCTATAGCACACTAAAACACACTGTAACGCTCTATAGCACACTAAAACACATTGTAATGCTCTATAGCACACTGTTACACTCTATAACACACTAAAACACACTGTAAAGCTCTATAGCACACTGTTATAATCTATAGCACACTAAAACACACTGTACCACTCTATAGCACACTAAAACACATTGTAACGCTCTATAACAAACTGTAACACTCTAGCACACTAAAACACACTGTAACACTCTATAACACTTTGTAACACTCTATAGCACACTAAAACACACTGTAACGCTCTATAGCACACTGCAACACTCTATAGCACACTAAAACACACTGTTACGCTCTATAACACACTGTAACACTCTATAGCACAATAAACACATTGTAATGCTATATAACACACTGCAACACTCTATAGCAGACTAAAACACACTGTAAAGCTCTATAACAAACTGTAACACTCTATAGCACACTAAAACACACTAACGCTCTATAGCACACTGTAACATTCTATACCACACTAAAACACATTGTAACGCTCTGTAACACACTGTACGACTCTATAGCACACTAAAACACACTGTAAAGCTCTATAGCACATTGTAACACTCTAAAACACATTGTAACGCTCTATGACACACTGTACCACTCTATAGCACACTAAAACACATTGTAACGCTCTATAACAAACTGTAACACTCTATAGCACACTAAAACACACTAAAGCTCTATAGCACACTGTAACACTCTATAGCACACTAAAACACACTGTAATGCTCTATAGCACACTGTTACACTCTATAACACACTAAAACACACTGTAAAGCTCTATAGCACACTGTTATAATCTATAGCACACTAAAACACACTGTACCACTCTATAGCACACTAAAACACATTGTAACGCTCTATAACAAACTGTAACACTCTAGCACACTAAAACACACTGTAACACTCTATAACACTTTGTAACACTCTAAAACACATTGTAACGCTCTATAGCACACTGTAACACTCTATAGCACACTAAAACACACTGTTACGCTCTATAACACACTGTAACACTCTATAGCACAATAAACACATTGTAATGCTATATAACACACTGCAACACTCTATAGCAGACTAAAACACACTGTAAAGCTCTATAACAAACTGTAACACTCTATAGCACACTAAAACACACTAACGCTCTATAGCACACTGTAACATTCTATACCACACTAAAACACATTGTAACGCTCTGTAACACACTGTACGACTCTATAGCACACACTGTAAAGCTCTATAGCACATTGTAACACTCTAAAACACATTGTAACGCTCTATGACACACTGTACCACTCTATAGCACACTAAAACACATTGTAACGCTCTATAACAAACTGTAACACTCTATAGCACACTAAAACACACTAAAGCTCTATAGCACACTGTAACACTCTATAGCACACTAAAACACACTGTAAAGCTCTATAACACACTGTTACACTCTATAGCACACTAAAACACACTGTAGCGCTCTATAGCACACTAAAACACACTGTAACGCTCTATAGCACACTAAAACACACTGTAAAGCTCTATAGCACACTAAAACACACTAAAGCTCTATAGCACACTGTAACACTCTATAGCACACTAAAACACACTGTAAAGCTCTATAACACACTGTAACACTCTATAGCACACTAAAACACACTGTAGCGCTCTATAGCACACTAAAACACACTGTAACGCTCTATAGCACACTAAAACACACTGTAAAGCTCTATAGCACACTAAAACACACTAAAGCTCTATAGCACACTGTAACACTCTATAGCACACTAAAACACATTGTAAAGCTCTATAACACACTGTAACACTCTTTAGCACACTAAAACACACTGTAAAGCTCTATAACAAACTGTATCAGAATCAGAATCAGAATCAAGTTTATTGCCAAGTAGGTTTACACCTACAAGGAATTCGACTTGGTGCAATTGGTGCAAGGGAAAAAACAGTATTAAAAATATAAGTAAGTAAAAAAGTAAAATAACTATAATAAATATATATATACAATGTACAATGAATATGAGTATGAATATGAATATGGAATACAGAGCAGTAGTGCATGCAGAGGAAAATGGAAAAATGGTGGACCCGAATGAGTGCACACTGTACACACTGTGCGTTAATGTAACGCAGACGATCTGAAGATGCCACGTTAATGTAGCATAGGTCTGTGTGGGGGGAGGGAGAGAGTCAGTGTCAGGGGGGGCTCCAGGCCTTGTTGACAAGGCTAGTGGCAGACGGGAAAAAACTGTTCTTATGCCGTGAGGTTTTGGTCCTGATGGACCGCAGCCTCCTGCCAGAGGGGAGTGATGCAAAGAGATGGTGGGAGGGGTCGGCCATAATCTTACCTGCACGCCTCAGGGTCCTGGAGGTGTACAGGTCCTGGAGCGACGGCAGATTGCAGCCAATCACCTTCTCTGCAGACCGAATGATGCGCTGCAGTCTGCCCTTGTCCTTGGCGGTGGAAGCAGCGAACCAGATGGTGATGGAGGAGGTGAGGATGGACTCAATGATGGAGGAGTATAGCACACTGTAACGCTCTATAGCACACTAAAACACACTGTAACGCTCTGTAGCACACTAAAACACACTGTAACACTCTATAGCACACTAAAACACACTGTAAAGCTCTAGGCCTATAGCACACTAAAACACACTGTAACGCTTTATAACACACTGTAACACTCTATAGCACACTAAAACACACCAACGCTCTATAGCACACTATAACACTCTACAGCACACTATAACACTCTATAGCACACTGTAACACTCTATAGCACACTATAACACTCTATAACACACTGTAACACTCTGTAGCACAATTTAACACACTATAACACTCCAGCACACTGTAACACTCTATAGCACACTATAACACTCTATAGCACACTGTAACACTCTATAGCACACTATACCATTCTATAGCACACTATAACGCTGCTGCTACATTGCAATTTCCCAGCTTGGGATTAATAAAGTATTTCTATTCTACTCTATTCTATAACACTCTATAGCACACAGCACACTGTAACACTCTGTAGCACATTTTAACACACTGTAACACTCCGGTGTTCAGGACGCCTACAGGCGCAGGGAAGGTCATAAGGTCATGGTCATTAGGTAATTGACGTGGCCCAACAAAGGCCTTATCTAACATTTTGTCTCATCAGATGTTTCTATTGTGCTTTGAAGTCACACCTTGGATCAAAGTTTGTAACTGTCTGCAAACAAACAGTTGCAAAATATTGATTCTGTTTCCACCAAAGATCGGATAAAACTGCCCACTCGTAGCCATTGTACCCATAGACTGTATATAAATAGATTGTACCCCACAGACAGGACCGTTTTATTCAATAACGTTATAGTTCATCATCACGACCATGACGTCATAAGGGCGACCCGTCAGACGTGTTACCGTAATACCGGACGCAAACGCGCACGCTAAAACAGGGTTCGCTTGACCACATGTTGTTTTGATGCCGTTTTTTAGGTCGTCTGCATCATTTTCTAAAGTTAAAACCCGTCGTTCATCTGAGAGTAACTTCGTGTTCGCGGGACAACATCCGCAGCAGCAGCAGCAGCAGACAGTTGATGGTGGGGGCTGTCATGGTAGGAGCATTACGACCCCTGCTCTGCTCAGAGCTTCTGGACTCTGATGCTCGCCATCCTGAGCAGATCCCGACACGCCTTTTGTTGTTCTGCTGCAGCGAGGAGCCGCTAGCACCAGGAGCACCCCAGGACCAGCTCAGCATCCCCGAGGCGTGGGGCGGACAGGAGCACCGTGACCGGACAACACCCTGCCAGGTTTGGTCTTTGCTCGAATTCGGAAACATCAGGAATCTCCTGTCGGTTGCGTGCGTGTTGCGGTGGACGGGTGTAGTCAGTAGCCAGCTGAGATGCTAACGGGACATCGTGTGACGTGAGGATCAGGTCATCCTGTGGAGACAGAGGCCCACTCTAGTGGTCCTGTCGTAGGACTGTCTGCAGGACAGCAGTCCCGAGAGCTCCTGCTACCGCAATGGCTAATGGGTACTGGGTTTGATGACGGAAACGTGACCTGGTGTGATTTAATGGGTCTGTGTTTCGGCCCGTTGACCGGTCCAGTGTGTGACAGCAAGCGGTTCCGTTCCAGGATGAGCAGCGACGAGCCGAGCCCCGCCACCCTGCCGGAGCCGGTGGAGGATGAGTTCGGGGACGGGAGGTGGATGTCCCAGGTAGGACCAGGCTCATTCACCCCCCACCGCTCGGTACACCGACATGATGGAACGACTCGATGTTGGAATATCTTAAAATAGTTAAAATAGTGTGTTTTTAATCTTTCATTAAAAATGTGAAGCTGTGAGTTTCACATGTCGATGAGGGAACGACATTGATGTGTTGCACCATGCCTAACGTTCTGTGTGTGTGTGTGTGTGTGTGTGTGTGTGTGTGTGTGTGTGTGTGTGTGTGTGTGCGCGTGCACGTGCGTGCGTGTGTTACAGCACACTCGGTTTGTCCAGGACTGTAAGGATGCTGAACCAGATGTTCTGTTCGTTGGCGACTCCATGGTCCAGCTGATGCTGCAGCATGATGTAAGAGGAGCCTTCATCATTACATGTCTCTGCACTTCATCACAACATGTCTCCTAGTCCTTTGGCATGGATGCAAACCGACCCACAGTGAATTAGTTTTTAAGTACAGAGTACAGAGTACAGAGACAGGTCATTAAGGAGCAGGTAGGGGTTAGACAGTACAGAGACTGGTCATTAAGGAGCAGGTAGGGGTTAGACAGTACAGAGACAGGTCATTAAGGAGCAGGTAGGGGTTAAACAGTACAGAGACAGGTCATTAAGGAGCAGGTAGGGGTTAGACAGTACAGAGACAGGTCATTAAGGAGCAGGTAGGTGTTAGACAGTACAGAGACAGGTCATTTAGGAGCAGGTAGGTGTTAGACAGTACAGAGACAGGTAATTAAGGAGCAGGTAGGGGTTAGACAGTACAGAGACAGGTCATTAAGGAGCAGGTAGGGGTTAGACAGTACAGAGACAGGTCATTAAGGAGCAGGTAGGTGTTAGACAGTACAGAGACAGGTCATTAAGGAGCAGGTAGGTGTTAGACAGTACAGAGACAGGTCATTAAGGAGCAGGTAGGGGTTAGACAGTACAGAGACAGGTCATTAAGGAGCAGGTAGGTGTTAGACAGTACAGAGACAGGTCATTAAGGAGCAGGTAGGTGTTAGACAGTACAGAGACAGGTCATTAAGGAGCAGGTAGGGGTTAGACAGTACAGAGACAGGTCATTAAGGAGCAGGTAGGGGTTAGACAGTAGAGCGACAGGTCATTATGGAGCAGGTAAGGGTGAGACAGTACAGAGACAGCAGGTAGGGTTAGGTAAGCTCAGGTAGACTGGACAACGTGGAGCCTCCTCACCACTCCTGATGGATCTCCTGTGAGGTGGCTGGTCACATGGCTCCTCTCTCTGCAGATCTGGAGGGAGCTGTTTTCTCCACTTCATGCTCTGAACTTCGGGATCGGGGGAGACACCACCGGTAACGTCCTGTGGAGGCTGCAGAACGGAGAACTGGAGAACATCAAACCCAAGGTGGGACCCTCCCCCTTCACCCTCCCTCCCTCCCTCCCTCCCTCCCTCCCTCCCTCCCTGCCATACATGAGTGATAAAGCAGGTTCTGGGTTCCTGTGTGTGCAGGTGGTGGTTTTGTGGGTGGGAACCAACAACCACCAGCACACAGCAGAGCAGGTGGCCGAGGGCATCCTGGCTGTGGCCCACCTCCTCACCTCGCGCCTCCCCAGGAGTAAGGTCATCATCATGGTGAGTTCCTCCTCTCTCTCTCTGGGAGGAGTGTGTCTTCTCCTCCTCTCCTGGTGAGGACCAGTCTGTTTGTATTGAAACAGACCCTCCTTAGTAGTCATAGAGGAGTAGAGACTATTGATAGACTAATACAAGGCTAACCCATTCCTCAAACAACATGACAAGGCTTGTTTGAATTGCACCATGTAACGTATTGCAAGTTTCTTTAAAAAACATTAAAAAGTCAGTTTTGAATTGATAATGAACATGAATGAGATAATATAGTACGATATAAACTAGTGCTACCCTAGTATAATATCTCTTTCAGCCAAATAGCATTTTGATTTCACAGCATAAGAAAAGTAGGTTCTTATTTCAAGAGTAGCGTGTTGCTAGTACTGAGCACACATGTTTTGTTGGCCTTGGTTATGCCATTTAGATTTATGTTAAAGGTCAATTGTAATCATTCTTGTTCTTTGGAATTGCATTTGAGTCTGAGGCATGTGATTGGCTGGCAGGGCGCTCCCCTCGCAGGTCAGGGATCCAACTTCTTGTGGAATTGGGGGTGTGTGTAGAAAGTACAGGGCAGTAGCATTAAAGAGAGAGGATAGAACTACAGACCTTATATCTCCATCCACACAGAGCAGCAGAGTGGTACCAGTGTTTACAACAGATGGATAGTTACTGGCCGCTGTACTTCAGAGTCTCTGTGACTCCAGTGTCCAGGCTCGTGACCAGGAGGAGTTCAGAGGTCAAACAAACTAACCCGTTCTCGTCCTCAGGGGCTGCTCCCCCGCGGTGAGCGGCCCAACCCCCTGAGGGAGAAGAACGCGGCGGTGAATGCTCTCCTGCGGGCCCGGCTGGCACGGCCCGGCCCGGTCACGCTGCTGGACGCCAGTGCCGGCTTCCTGCAGCCCGACGGCTCACTCAGCCAGCGCGACATGTTCGACTTCCTGCACCTCACGGCGGCTGGCTATGCCGCCGTGTCCAAGACCCTCAGCGAGCTGCTTCTGCAGATCCTGGAGGAGACGCCGGAGGAGAGGAGAGCTTCACTGGTCTGAGGCCGGGAGACTCGCCCCTGGGGTCTCACTCAAGCAGGAAGCTGGGAACAGGAGCAGGAGGAGGAGGTGTGCAGGGCTGGGGTGCAGGGCCTGGTGTTGAGAGAGCCTGGTGTATGACAGACTTCTGCCCCAGCACTAACAGCTCCAGCCCAGTAGAGGGAGGCACTCTCACCATCCAGCCATTAAAGCACAGACACTGATAGGAGCTAAACTTAACTACATTCATTTCAAGTTTTTCTCTGATACTGTTCTATTACAACCAATCACTGCGAGCTACCAGGATCCATCCACACGAGGTCTCCGGAGAACAGAGATCCGTTTACATTCGTTTGCAAAATCCTGATGATTAAAGCAGTTAAATAAAGTACTTATCTACAGATTATGCATAATTTCATAAATTGAAATAAGGCAAAAATGGCCCAAGAGCAAATATACATGTTGACATAAATGACAAAGACTGCCAATAGCATGCATTGGACCCATTTGTCTTGGTTGGACATGTTATGGATGAGATGTGAAGGTACACAGATGAGAACACAAAGACATGGACACATGATCTATTCAGACACGCTATCTCAGGCACGCATAACATCATAGAGGTTCTCTGAGTCCTTGACTTTTCCTACTTTTCCTGCTCTTCCTAGCCCAAGCACTAGTTAGCCCTAGCGCTATCTAGCTCCAGAGCAACCAAGCACTAGCGCTAACTAGCTCCAGAGCTACCAAGCACCACCGCTACCTAGCCCCAGAGCTACCTTGCCCCAGCACTGCTTAGCCCTCGTACTACCTAGCTCCAGAGCTACCTAGACCTAGAGCTACCTAGTGCCTGCCCTCCCGTCCAGTCATTAGCTATGGAATAAGTAAGCTAGCTAACATCACTGAGAAACCACTGGCCACTGCATTAGCATCACTACTCACTGCACACACTGCAGTGTCACTGTAGTTTTAATATTAGGAGAGGCTATGTGTCTTTCCTGTTGTCATTCTAGCTCACTATATGGCTGTGAAGCTGGAAAATGACTACACTTCAGGTCCCTCAGAGGACTCCCCATGTCTTCCACGGTCTTCAGAACACTGTTCACATGGTGGCTGACCACCATGCCGCCCTGAGTCCTCACCGTTAGTTTTTGGTCTGTTGTTTGGATGTGTGCGACTGAGTGTGTGTGGGATGTGGGTGGTGGGGGTACAGATGAAGTGTGGATGACCACGGTAAGGGCCCAATACATTGGTGGGATTCAATTTGTGCTGTTGTGGTTGTCACCTGCTGAGCACTGCATTCAAATAAACCATGTATGTAAATATGGATTGGGTTTTGTTGTGTGTCTGTTGTCTGTCTGTTTCTCATCACAACCGAAAGAGGCATGGATGGAGCACAGACTCACCGAGCTTCAGAGGTTAGTAGTTAAGCAGTAGTTTGAGGTTCTAGTTTGAGTTCTCCAAGTGGAATCCCTCCCCTGACAGATATTATGAAAGTAGTTTTACACTTGTAAACCATAGTTTGAGGTTTTTCCATTTTGGCTCCCGAGTCAGGATGGCCCAGTCGTCTACGATGCCAGACACATGAAAGAATTCCTCTCGGATGTGGGCTTTCTGGTCTCCCAAGTGGTACTGTGGATCAGATCCTTCCCCTGACAAAAGAAGGACACAATTTAGAAATGTCACCTTTTAAATCATTGAGGAACCTTTTCAGCTTTGAACAATAGCCAACATTTTAGCATCAGTGATCATCAGCATCAGTGGCTCAAGGTGCAGGCTCAAACATTGCTATTACTTTTCTAATAGCTGGGGTTTCTGGTCTCCATGTGGGGCCCTGCATTTAAATACCTCTCTTAGCAATATTCTTAAACTTTAAAGGTTCATATCATTGAGAACCATTTTGGTTTGTATCAATAGGCAATGTTTTAGCATCAGTGAACACTATTTTGAGGTTCTACTCTTTCAAGTATACTGTCAGGATGGCCGAGTGGTCTAAGGCGCCAGACTCAAGGATGTTTTCCTTCCTCAAAGCTGGGGTTTCTGGTCTCCAAGTGGAGGCGTGGGTTCAAATCCCACTCCTGACACATCTTTTAAAACCCAAATATACTACCTTCACCTTCTAAATAATTGAAGAATGTGTTTTGATTGTAAGAGATCATTTGAGGTCTTTTTTTTTCAACTGTGTGGACAGGTGGGGCAAGTTGGCTCAGATGCCAGATTCAAGGATGATTGCCTTCCTCAAAGCTGGGGATTCTGGTCACCATCTGGGGTTGTGCTTTCAGATACCTGTCCTGGCAATATTCCTAAAATTTCAAGTTTTAAATCATTGAGGAACCTTTTTGGTTCTGACTAATAGCCAATGTTTTAGCATCAGTAAATACTAATTTGAGGTTATACTCCACCAAGTGCAAAGTCAGGATGGCCGAGTGGTCTAAGGCGCCAGACTCAAGGATCACTACCTTCCTCAAACCTGGGGTTTCTGGTCTCTAAGTGGAGGCGTGGGTTCAAATCCCACTCCTGACACAACTTTGAAAACCCAAATATTATACCTTCACCTTCTAAATCATTGAGGAATGTGTTTTGATTGTAAGAGATCATTTGAGGTCTTTTATTTCAACTGTGTGAAAAGGTTGGGCAAGTTGGCTCAGATGCCAGATTCAAGGATCATTGCCTTCCTCAAAGCTAAGGATTCTGGTCACCATCTGGGGTTGTGCTTTCAGATACCTGTCCTGGGAATATTCCTAAAATTTCAAGTTTTAAAACAATGAGGAACCTTTTTGGTTCTGACTAATAGCCAATGTTTTAGCATCAGTAAATACTAATTTGAGGTTATACTCCACTCAGTGCAAAGTCAAGATAAGGATCACTACCTTCCTCAAAGCTGGGGTTTCTGGTCTCTAAGTGGAGGCGTGGGTTCAAATCCCACTCCTGACGCAACTTTTAAAACCCAAATATTATACATTCACCTTCTAAATCATTGAGGAATGTGTTTTGATTGTAAGAGATCATTTTAGGTCTTTTATTTCAACTGTGTGAAAAGGTTGGGCAAGTTGGCTCAGATGCCAGATTCAAGGATCATTGCCTTCCTCAAAGCTAAGGATTCTGGTCACCATCTGGGGTTGTGCTTTCAGATACCTGTCCTGGCAATATTCCTAAAATTTCAAGATTTAAATCATTGAGGAACCTTTTTGGTTCTGACTAATAGCCAATGTTTTAGCATCAGTAAATACTAATTTGAGGTTATACTCCACCAAGTGCAAAGTCAGGATGGCCGAGCGGTCTAAGGCGCCAGACTCAAGGATCACTACCTTCCTCAAACCTGGGGTTTCTGGTCTCTAAGTGGAGGCGTGGGTTCAAATCCCACTCCTGACACAACTTTGAAAACCCAAATATTATACCTTCACCTTCTAAATCATTGAGGAATGTGTTTTGATTATAAGAGATCATTTGAGGTCTTTTATTTCAACTGTGTGAAAAGGTTGGGCAAGTTGGCTCAGATGCCAGATTCAAGGATCATTGCCTTCCTCAAAGCTAAGGATTCTGGTCACCATCTGGGGTTGTGCTTTCAGATACCTGTCCTGGCAATATTCCTAAAATTTCAAGTTTTAAATCATTGAGGAACCTTTTTGGTTCTGACTAATAGCCAATGTTTTAGCATCAGTAAATACTAATTTGAGGTTATACTCCACCAAGTGCAAAGTCAGGATGGCCGAGCGGTCTAAGGCGCCAGACTCAAGAATCACTACCTTCCTCAAACCTGGGGTTTCTGGTCTCTAATAAGAGGCGTGGGTTCAAATCCCGCTCCTGACACAACTTTGAAAACCCAAATATTATACCTTCACCTTCTAAATCATTGAGGAATGTGTTTTGATTGTAAGAGATATTTTGAGGTCTTTATTTTTTTTAACTGTGAGGTCAGTTTGGCTGAGTTGGCTCAGATGCCAGACTCAGGGATGATTGCCTTCCTCAAAGCTGAGGATTCTGGTCACCATCTGGTCTCCATGTGGGGCTGTGCTTTCCGATACCTGTCCTGGCATTGTTCCTAAAATTTCAAATTTTAAATCATTGAGGAACCTTTTTTGTTCTGACTAATAGCCAACGTTTTAGCATTACTAAATACTAATTTGAGGTTATACTCCACCAAGTGCAAAGTCAGGATGGCCGAGAGGTCTAAGGCGCCAGACTCAAGGATCACTACCTTCCTCAAAGCTGGGGTTTCTGGTCTCTAATTGGAGGCATGGGTTCAAATCCCACTCCTGACAATACTTTTAAAACCCTTCACCTTCTAAATCACTGAGGAACGTGTTTTGATTGTAATAGATAGTTTGAGGTCTTTTTTTTCTTTTACTGTGAGGTCAGTTTGGCCGAGTTTGCTCAGATGCCAGACTCAGGGATGATTACCTACCTGTAGCCCAGGTTGCCAAGGCAACCAAGCTATCAATCAGCTGAGCAGGATAAAAGCCCCACTTCCTGTGGTGATGTCACTTCCTGCCACTCCACTCTCTCTCAGTTCAGTTGGAAGCAGCATGTGCTATGCGCTATGCTATTTGGTTGCTATTCTGTTTGCTACTCCTGGTTTCTGAATCATCCTGCTACTCCTGTGCATTCCCAACTCATACTCTTCGGTGAGTTTGTTTCATGGTTCAGTCATATGGTTGATTGAAATGTTGGACATGTGTTTTGAAATGTTGGACATGTCTTGAAATGTTACCAAACTGTAGAGGCTAGTGAGGCCTAGTTATTCACTGGATGTGAGTTTGGTTTTGATTATTTGATTTTACTTTTGATTTATGGTTTGAATTGGTTTTTTGGTTTAATTCTTAAAAAGATAATGAGAATAATATTTGATTTATTTAAATATATTGTATTCTCTTGAGCTACTGCATGCACAATTCAATCATGATTTAAATGTTTTATTTAATCATGTTGAAGAAACTAGATAAAATGTTGTACAACCGAAATTGATGACTAATGGACCTTTCACCTGGCCTTGCAGGTCAGGTTTTTGTGAGGCCTGAAAATGATGGCGAGCTTACCCAGTTGGACCTGAAACCCCAGAACCCCCAAGCCAAATCCCCCTCCTGCTACTAACACTGTTAGCATCTGTGCCATACCCAAAAGCTCCTCTTTTTGAAAGCTTAAAGGGCCCCCTTGTTATTATTTTTCTTGAATGCATTCGACTGAATCCCCTTGAAAATGGACATTTAAAGGGCCCTCTATTTTTTATTTTCTATATCTGTTGTTGATTATATGAATTGCTGAACATTGTCTGGAACATTAATAATAATTCAAGTTAACTTTCACCTGGTTTCACGTGTCATAATTCATGGGTAATTTCACACACCTGAGCTCTTTTCGAACCTGGTAATAGGCAGTCAGTATCCACCACATTCAAATACCCATTGCGCCACTGGTTACAATATGGCGAGCCAGCCAGGAGCTCAATATGTGTGAAACCCATTGAATTGTTTTTTGTTTTTCTGAAAATTTTCATGTCATGGATTTCATTAAGCAATCAGGGGTTAAAATTGAAATGTCTGTGATTGTCAGGGGAGACAACAACACAGCTGAAACAGATGAGGAACTCTTTAAGTGCTTAAGGAAATATGGGTGTATTGAAAAAGTCACTGCAATTGATGATCCCACCAGTCTTGCTCACAAAAACCTGGTCATTGAGTTCAAGGATGACTCTGCTCTCAAAGCTTTACAGCCACTGTTGCCATTGATGCACAATATGGATGAAGAAGGGGTGATCTATCATATCAGATCCCTAGAAGTTGTAGCAGATGAGTATGCAACTACTGTTAGTAGCAAACACACGGATGAATACCTCAAACAAATTGGAAAAATAGCCACCTCTAGTGGCAGAAGCTTTGAATCTTTACTGAAGGAAATGCTCAATCACATGAGTAAAGAACTGAAAAAACCCGGTGAGGGTGACGAGGAGGAGGAGGAAACTGTTCTATTTGAACACGAGGGCTCTGTGCCTACCCGGCATGAGCCAGAACATGGAAACACAAGACGTGTCACACTCTCGGGAGGTGATCTAAACCCTCCTGAAATACAAAAGATCATGGTGGAACATGTACTGAAGAAGGAGGACTTCAGTCCACACTCATTGTCTCCACTCAGACTTCGTTCTTTTTCTGGAAAATGTCCCAAACTCAATAACGAAACAGACTATGAAACCTGGCGTTCTCAAATTGAATTACTTCTTGCTGATCCCAGCCTGTCTGCTTTGCATGTTACCAGACGAATCCTTGAGAGCTTGCTGTCTCCTGCAGCTGATGTGGTTAAAGGGCTAGGATCCGCAGCTCGATCTACTACCTACCTCCAAGTCCTTGATGCAGCCTTTGCCACTGTCCAGGATGGAGATGAGCTTTTTGCTCAGTTCTTAACCACCTACCAAGACAGAGATGAAAAATTCTCTACGTATCTCCAGCGTCTGCAACTTTCCTTGAATTCTGTAGTGAAAAGGAGTGGAATTAACTCAAATGAAGCAGAGAAACATCTTATCCGACAATTCTGTCGTGGATGCCTGGAGAACCCAGTTATAACCAACCTGCTTGACCAAAAAAAAGACAATCCTCCCTCCTTTTCAGAGCTTTTGCTCTTGCTGCGCACAGAGGAAGACCGACAGCTAGCAAAAGAGAATCGCATGAGAAGAACTACCAGCGCTTCCAAACAACGTGTTCACTTGAGTTCTCACAGTGCTTGTGCCTGTGGGGCAACATCAGAACATGGCTCCAGTGAACTTGATGATCTCAAGAATCAGATGAACAAGCTACAGAGCCAGTTGTCAGCTTTGCTTTCCCAGAAGACACAGCCAACATCATCAAAGTCTAAAGCTGCTGCTGTACCACAATCCTCCACCAGACCAAAGCCTTGGTACTGTTTCAAGTGTGGTGAGGATGGTCACATCTCTTCCTCTTGCAGTAATGCAGCCAATCCAACTCTGGTGATGGCGAAGAAGAAGCAGCTACAACAGAAGCAGCAGACGTGGGATGTGAAAAATAAAGATCCATCAAACTGAAGGCAGTCTCTGTGGAGGGACAACCAGAGGCTGCTGCAGTGAAACAATGTCCCATAAACTACAAACAATCACAACCCACTTCCCATACCTGCAAGTTACCAAAAGGACTCATTGGCACCAAAAGCACCGCACAAGTGTTCATCAAAGGGACACAATTCAACTGTCTATTGGATACAGGCTCTCAGGTGACAACCATTCCCCATTCCTTTTACACCAGTTTCCTTTCTAATCAAGAAATCAAACCACTGGTTGACATACTGGAAGTTGAGGGGGCTAATGGTCAGAGTGTGCCTTATATGGGCTACATTGAACTTCATGTCACCTTTCCGCCTGCTTTCCTTGGAACATCCATAGACATACCCACACTTGCTTTGGTGGTGCCTGATGTGAAGTCCTTGGATTCCCTTGTGCTTATTGGCACAAACACACTTGATGTTCTCTATGAGAGATGTCTGGAAGACAAACTGCAAATCAATAACTCACTCCCATATGGATACAGAGCAGTACTAAAGATCCTTGAAATGAGACACAACCAATCCAACCAAAGTGTGATCAGGATGCATGGAAAAACTCCACAAACTATTCCATCAGGAGGAACAGTAGTTCTGGAGGGAACAACAACAAATTTCTTTCTACAAAATGCTGTCATCATTGAACATCCATCTTTGTTCTCTTTGCCTGGCAACTTGATTGTTCAATCATGTCTGGTTGACTGTTCCAAGCTTCAGCCATGTCAGTTGCCTGTCATTGTCAGCAATGAATCTGATCATGATGTCATTATCCCTGCCAGATCTGTTATTGCACAAATGAGTACAGTGAACTCAATCATCTCAAAAGAGCAAAGTACATCCGATCATTCTTCATCACAGCCACTGAACTTCAATTTCAGTGACTCACCTCTCTCACCTGAATGGAAAGATCGCATTACAGCCAAGCTTAACAGCATTCCAGAAGTCTTTGCAAAACATGACCTTGACTTTGGCAGAACTGATAAAGTTACTCATCGGATCAAACTGTCAGACGACACTCCATTCAAGCAAAGACCAAGGGCCATCCATCCACAAGATGTCGATGCTGTCCGTACACACCTACAGGAACTATTGGAAAGCGGAGTAATCCGTGAATCTGACTCTCCCTTTGCATCACCCATCGTGGTGGTAAGGAAAAAGAATGGCAGTGTACGACTATGTATCGACTATCGAAAACTGAACTTACAAACCATCAAGGATGCTTATGCCTTGCCAAAGCTGGAGGATGCTTTCACAGCATTGTGTGGATCTAAATGGTTCTCAGTACTCGACCTGAAATCTGGTTATTACCAAATTGAAATGGAGGAGGCAGATAAAGCCAAAACCGCCTTTGTATGTCCACTAGGATTCTGGGAATGGAACCGCATGCCCCAAGGAGTAACAAATGCACCGAGCACTTTTCAAAGACTAATGGAGAAATGCATGGGAGAAATGAACTTGAAAGAAGTCCTTGTCTTTATCGATGATTTGATCATCTTTGCACCTACCTTGGAAGAACATGAAGCAAGGCTAATGAAAGTGCTCAACCGGCTGAAAGAATTTGGCCTGAAACTCTCTGTTGAAAAATGCATGTTCTTTCAAACATCTGTTCGGTACTTGGGACATGTTGTTTCACGCAACGGTGTTGAAACCGACCCAGACAAGATCAAAGCACTTACCACGTGGCCAGTGCCCCAAACCTTAAAAGGTCTAAGGTCATTTCTTGGCTTTGCTGGGTACTACAGAAGATACATAAAAGGCTATTCTGCTATCGTCAAACCCCTCCATGATCTCACCTCTGGTTATCCACCATCCCAAAAGAAGTTCCGATCAACAATAAAACCAGGACAATATCTGAATCCCAAAGAGCCATTTGGTGGCCGTTGGACCTCTGTTTGTCAGGAGGCTTATGACACAATCATTCAAAAACTCACAACTGCTCCAGTTCTAGCTTTTGCTGATCCCCAGAAACCATATCTTCTTCATACTGATGCCAGCTCCATTGGTCTGGGAGCTGTGCTGTATCAGGAACAAGAAGGACATAACAGAGTCATTGCTTATGCGAGCAGAGGCCTCTCTCAAAGTGAGTCCCGTTATCCAGCACATAAACTGGAATTTCTTGCTCTCAAATGGGCAATAACTGAAAAATTCTGTGACTATCTATATGGAAATGAATTCACAGTTGTAACGGACAGTAATCCTCTTACTTACCTTTTGACAACAGCCAAATTGGACGCAGCCAGTTACAGGTGGCTTGCTACCCTATCCACCTTTTCCTTCAAGATCCTGTATCGGGCCGGCAAACAAGCTGCTGATGCAGATGGGCTTTCTCGCAGACCACATGGTGATCTGTTGGATGATTTCAAGTCTAAAAAGGAAAGGGAGAGAATATCAAAGTTTTGGGAACAACACATGCCTGATGCTGATCTCATCCCCCTTAATCAATCCACCGTCCAAGCAATCTGTGACAGACAGCTCATCTACAGTTCCGAAACAAATCCCCATAACTTAACTCTTGTCCAATCTCTCTCCATGTCCATCAAAGCCCTGCCAGACAGTTTTGTAACTGACACGCAGTTTGGATCATCAGTCTTTTCTCAGGTTACAGCAACTGAGATTGCTGAAAAACAAAGAGCAGATCAAGTCATTCAACATGTGATAACTCAACTGGAAAGTGGAGTCACACCACCACCTACCTTAAGGGACGAACTTCCCGATCTGCCACTTCTTCTTAAAGAACTACATCGTTTGGAGCTCCAGAACAACATTCTTGTAAGAAGAAGGCAAATTGGCTCGAAATGTTCTTTTCAGCTGGTCTTACCACAAGAACTGCGAAACCAAGTTCTCACCAGTCTGCATGATCATATGGGCCACATGGGAATGGAAAGGACACTTGATCTGGTCCGAACAAGATTTTATTGGCCAAGAATGTCTGCCGATGTATACACAAAAATCAAAACCTGTGAAAGGTGTGTGAAAAGGAAATCCTTACCTGAAAAAGCTGCACCGCTTGTCAACATAAAAACAACCAGACCCTTGGAACTTGTGTGTATGGATTTCTTATCCCTGGAACCAGATGGAAGGATAAAGGACATTCTTGTAATGACGGATCATTTCACCAAATATGCAGTTGCCATTCCTACACCCAATCAAAAGGCCAAAACTGTTGCCAAATGTCTATGGGACAACTTCCTAATCCATTATGGGATTCCAGAGAAACTGCACAGTGATCAAGGAGCTGATTTTGAATCCCGGACAATAAAGGAACTCTGCAAAGTAACTGGAATTCACAAAATACGGACAACACCATATCACCCCAGAGGAAACCCAGTGGAACGATTCAATCGTACACTGTTGAACATGCTCGGAACTCTGAAGGATCAGGACAAAACACATTGGAAGGACTTTGTCAAACCATTAGTTCATGCATACAATTGCACTAAGAATGATGTCACTGGATTCACACCATACGAACTAATGTTCGGACGTCAACCAAGACTCCCTGTTGATTTAGCCTTTGGACTTCCTATCAAAGACAAACAACAAACATCCCATTCTCAATATGTTCACGATCTGAAAACTCACCTGGAAGAAAGCTATAAAATAGCAACTGCAAATGCTGGAAAAGTCATGCAAAGGAACAAAAGCAGATTTGACAGGCATGTCAAAGCTTCTGATCTGTCACTAGGAGACCGCGTTTTGGTCAGAAATGTGCGCCTGAGAGGTAAGCACAAATTGGCAGACAAATGGGAACCTGATGTGTACATTGTTGTCAAAAGAGCTGGTACTCTTCCTGTGTACACAGTCAGACCTGAGAACAAGGACAAACCATCTCGAACACTACACAGAGATCTTCTTCTCCCTTGCGGTTACTTACCTGCATCCGACGGACCTCTACCCAAGAAACAGCCAGTCAGACCAAAATCGCTCCCAGATTCAGATAATCCTGCTGATTCAGACAATCCATCTGATGAAGATGAAATCATCCCATCTCATTGGTACAATGGATCTCCCAACCCTGAACTTTCCAGATTCCCAACAATCATTGACATCCCAATACACACAGAGACAACACAGAGCACACCCTCTGCAAGAAAAGGGGATGCTCCTCTGAACCTACCCAACTTACCTGATGCATACTTACCTGATGTCCTTGACCCTGAAAATGCATACTTACCTGATGTCCTTGACCCTGAAAATGCATACTTACCTGATGTCATGAACCCTGAAAATGCATACTTACCTGATACCATGGACAGCCCTGAAAGAAACTTACCTGATAACCCCGACAGCCCTGAAAATGTACACTTACCTGGAAATGGAGAACAGAGTTCAGAACTGGCGGATGACCTACCCCAATCCCCCAACTCACCAATTACCTTGGATACATCCGACTCGGACAGTAGTGACGACCTTCCTGTATTAAGGCGTTCAACAAGGGATCGGAGACCACCCGACCGATTTGGTTATACAGAACCTGGGAAACCAGTCTTAAAAGCAGTTCAATCATTGTTCCATGGTATATCTGCTGCTTTTACGTATGCCCTAGCAGGGCCAGGTGTTCCCAATTGTACCATGTCAAAGTAAGTAACCAATCGATCAAGACCAGTTGACACCGAACCAGTTACATGTCACGGGACGTACATGAGAACAGGGGGGGAAAGTGTAGCCCAGGTTGCCAAGGCAACCAAGCTATCAATCAGCTGAGCAGGATAAAAGCCCCACTTCCTGTGGTGATGTCACTTCCTGCCACTCCACTCTCTCTCAGTTCAGTTGGAAGCAGCATGTGCTATGCGCTATGCTATTTGGTTGCTATTCTGTTTGCTACTCCTGGTTTCTGAATCATCCTGCTACTCCTGTGCATTCCCAACTCATACTCTTCGGTGAGTTTGTTTCATGGTTCAGTCATATGGTTGATTGAAATGTTGGACATGTGTTTTGAAATGTTGGACATGTCTTGAAATGTTACCAAACTGTAGAGGCTAGTGAGGCCTAGTTATTCACTGGATGTGAGTTTGGTTTTGATTATTTGATTTTACTTTTGATTTATGGTTTGAATTGGTTTTTTGGTTTAATTCTTAAAAAGATAATGAGAATAATATTTGATTTATTTAAATATATTGTATTCTCTTGAGCTACTGCATGCACAATTCAATCATGATTTAAATGTTTTATTTAATCATGTTGAAGAAACTAGATAAAATGTTGTACAACCGAAATTGATGACTAATGGACCTTTCACCTGGCCTTGCAGGTCAGGTTTTTGTGAGGCCTGAAAATGATGGCGAGCTTACCCAGTTGGACCTGAAACCCCAGAACCCCCAAGCCAAATCCCCCTCCTGCTACTAACACTGTTAGCATCTGTGCCATACCCAAAAGCTCCTCTTTTTGAAAGCTTAAAGGGCCCCCTTGTTATTATTTTTCTTGAATGCATTCGACTGAATCCCCTTGAAAATGGACATTTAAAGGGCCCTCTATTTTTTATTTTCTATATCTGTTGTTGATTATATGAATTGCTGAACATTGTCTGGAACATTAATAATAATTCAAGTTAACTTTCACCTGGTTTCACGTGTCATAATTCATGGGTAATTTCACACACCTGAGCTCTTTTCGAACCTGGTAATAGGCAGTCAGTATCCACCACATTCAAATACCCATTGCGCCACTGGTTACATACCTTTAATGTCCTAGCAATATTACTAAAATTTCAAGTTTTAAATAATTGAGGAACCTTTTTTGTTCTGACTAATAGCCAACGTTTTAGCATTACTAAATACTAATTTGAGGTTATACTCCAACAAGTGCAAAGTCAGGATGGCCGAGCGGTCTAAGGCGCCAGACTCAAGGATTGCTACCTTCCTCAAAGCTGGGGTTTCTGGTCTCTAATTGGAGGCGTGGGTTCAAATCCCACTCCTGACAATACTTTTAAAACCCTTCACCTTCTAAATCACTGAGGAACGTGTTTTGATTGTAATAGATAGTTTGAGGTCTTTTTTTTCTTTTACTGTGAGGTCAGTTTGGCCGAGTTTGCTCAGATGCCAGACTCAGGGATGATTACCTACCTTTAATGTCCTGGCAATATTCCTAAAATTTCAAGTTTTAAATAATTGAGGAACCTTTTTTGTTCTGACTAATAGCCAACGTTTTAGCATCACTAAATACTAATTTGAGGTTATACTCCAACAAGTGCAAAGTCAGGATGGCCGAGCGGTCTAAGGCGCCAGACTCAAGGATCACTACCTTCCTCAAACCTGGGGTTTCTGGTCTCTAAGTGGAGGCGTGGGTTCAAATCCCACTCCGGACACAACTTTGAAAACCCAAATATTATACCTTCACCTTCTAAATCATTGAGGAATGTGTTTTGATTATAAGAGATCATTTGAGGTCTTTTATTTCAACTGTGTGAAAAGGTTGGGCAAGTTGGCTCAGATGCCAGATTCAAGGATCATTGCCTTCCTCAAAGCTAAGGATTCTGGTCACCATCTGGGGTTGTGCTTTCAGATACCTGTCCTGGCAATATTCCTAAAATTTCAAGTTTTAAATCATTGAGGAACCTTTTTGGTTCTGACTAATAGCCAATGTTTTAGCATCAGTAAATACTAATTTGAGGTTATACTCCACCAAGTGCAAAGTCAGGATGGCCGAGCGGTCTAAGGCGCCAGACTCAAGAATCACTACCTTCCTCAAACCTGGGGTTTCTGGTCTCTAATAAGAGGCGTGGGTTCAAATCCCGCTCCTGACACAACTTTGAAAACCCAAATATTATACCTTCACCTTCTAAATCATTGAGGAATGTGTTTTGATTGTAAGAGATATTTTGAGGTCTTTATTTTTTTTAACTGTGAGGTCAGTTTGGCTGAGTTGGCTCAGATGCCAGACTCAGGGATGATTGCCTTCCTCAAAGCTGGGGATTCTGGTCACCATCTGGTCTCCATGTGGGGGTGTGCTTTCCGATACCTGTCCTGGCATTGTTCCTAAAATTTCAAATTTTAAATAATTGAGGAACCTTTTTTGTTCTGACTAATAGCCAACGTTTTAGCATTACTAAATACTAATTTGAGGTTATACTCCACCAAGTGCAAAGTCAGGATGGCCGAGAGGTCTAAGGCGCCAGACTCAAGGATCACTACCTTCCTCAAAGCTGGGGTTTCTGGTCTCTAATTGGAGGCGTGGGTTCAAATCCCACTCCTGACAATACTTTTAAAACCCTTCACCTTCTAAATCACTGAGGAACGTGTTTTGATTGTAATAGATAGTTTGAGGTCTTTTTTTTCTTTTACTGTGAGGTCAGTTTGGCCGAGTTTGCTCAGATGCCAGACTCAGGGATGATTACCTACCTTTAATGTCCTGGCAATATTACTAAAATTTCAAGTTTTTAATAATTGAGGAACCTTTTTTGTTCTGACTAATAGCCAACGTTTTAGCATTACTAAATACTAATTTGAGGTTATACTCCAACAAGTGCAAAGTCAGGATGGCCGAGCGGTCTAAGGCGCCAGACTCAAGGATTGCTACCTTCCTCAAAGCTGGGGTTTCTGGTCTCTAATTGGAGGCGTGGGTTCAAATCCCACTCCTGACAATACTTTTAAAACCCTTCACCTTCTAAATCACTGAGGAACGTATTTTGATTGTAATAGATAGTTTGAGGTCTTTTTTTTCTTTTACTGTGAGGTCAGTTTGGCCGAGTTTGCTCAGATGCCAGACTCAGGGATGATTACCTACCTTTAATGTCCTGGCAATATTCCTAAAATTTCAAGTTTTAAATCATTGAGGAACCTTTTTGGTTCTGACTAATAGCCAATGTTTTAGCATCAGTAAATACTAATTTGAGGTTATACTCCACCAAGTGCAAAGTCAGGATGGCCGAGCGGTCTAAGGCGCCAGACTCAAGAATCACTACCTTCCTCAAACCTGGGGTTTCTGGTCTCTAATAAGAGGCGTGGGTTCAAATCCCGCTCCTGACACAACTTTGAAAACCCAAATATTATACCTTCACCTTCTAAATCATTGAGGAATGTGTTTTGATTGTAAGAGATATTTTGAGGTCTTTATTTTTTTTTAACTGTGAGGTCAGTTTGGCTGAGTTGGCTCAGATGCCAGACTCAGGGATGATTGCCTTCCTCAAAGCTGAGGATTCTTGTCACCATCTGGTCTCCATGTGGGGCTGTGCTTTCCGATACCTGTCCTGGCATTGTTCCTAAAATTTCAAATTTTAAATAATTGAGGAACCTTTTTTGTTCTGACTAATAGCCAACGTTTTAGCATTACTAAATACTAATTTGAGGTTATACTCCACCAAGTGCAAAGTCAGGATGGCCAAGAGGTCTAAGGCGCCAGACTCAAGGATCACTACCTTCCTCAAAGCTGGGGTTTCTGGTCTCTAATTGGAGGCGTGGGTTCAAATCCCACTCCTGACAATACTTTTAAAACCCTTCACCTTCTTAATCACTGAGGAACGTGTTTTGATTGTAATAGATAGTTTGAGGTCTTTTTTTTCTTTTACTGTGAGGTCAGTTTGGCCGAGTTTGCTCAGATGCCAGACTCAGGGATGATTACCTACCTTTAATGTCCTGGCAATATTCCTAAAATTTCAAGTTTTAAATCATTGAGGAACCTTTTTGGTTCTGACTAATAGCCAATGTTTTAGCATCAGTAAATACTAATTTGAGGTTATACTCCACCAAGTGCAAAGTCAGGATGGCCGAGCGGTCTAAGGCGCCAGACTCAAGAATCACTACCTTCCTCAAACCTGGGGTTTCTGGTCTCTAATAAGAGGCGTGGGTTCAAATCCCGCTCCTGACACAACTTTGAAAACCCAAATATTATACCTTCACCTTCTAAATCATTGAGGAATGTGTTTTGATTGTAAGAGATATTTTGAGGTCTTTATTTTTTTTTAACTGTGAGGTCAGTTTGGCTGAGTTGGCTCAGATGCCAGACTCAGGGATGATTGCCTTCCTCAAAGCTGAGGATTCTTGTCACCATCTGGTCTCCATTTGGGGCTGTGCTTTCCGATACCTGTCCTGGCATTGTTCCTAAAATTTCAAATTTTAAATAATTGAGGAACCTTTTTTGTTCTGACTAATAGCCAACGTTTTAGCATTACTAAATACTAATTTGAGGTTATACTCCACCAAGTGCAAAGTCAGGATGGCCAAGAGGTCTAAGGCGCCAGACTCAAGGATCACTACCTTCCTCAAAGCTGGGGTTTCTGGTCTCTAATTGGAGGCGTGGGTTCAAATCCCACTCCTGACAATACTTTTAAAACCCTTCACCTTCTTAATCACTGAGGAACGTGTTTTGATTGTAATAGATAGTTTGAGGTCTTTTTTTTCTTTTACTGTGAGGTCAGTTTGGCCGAGTTTGCTCAGATGCCAGACTCAGGGATGATTACCTACCTTTAATGTCCTAGCAATATTACTAAAATTTCAAGTTTTAAATAATTGAGGAACCTTTTTTGTTCTGACTAATAGCCAACGTTTTAGCATTACTAAATACTAATTTGAGGTTATACTCCAACAAGTGCAAAGTCAGGATGGCCGAGCGGTCTAAGGCGCCAGACTCAAGGATTGCTACCTTCCTCAAAGCTGGGGTTTCTGGTCTCTAATTGGAGGCGTGGGTTCAAATCCCACTCCTGACAATACTTTTAAAACCCTTCACCTTCTAAATCACTGAGGAACGTATTTTGATTGTAATAGATAGTTTGAGGTCTTTTTTTTCTTTTACTGTGAGGTCAGTTTGGCCGAGTTTGCTCAGATGCCAGACTCAGGGATGATTACCTACCTTTAATGTCCTGGCAATATTCCTAAAATTTCAAGTTTTAAATAATTGAGGAACCTTTTTTGTTCTGACTAATAGCCAACGTTTTAGAATCACTAAATACTAATTTGAGGTTATACTCCAACAAGTGCAAAGTCAGGATGGCCGAGCGGTCTAAGGCGCCAGACTCAAGGATCACTACCTTCCTCAAACCTGGGGATTTTGGTCTCTAATAAGAGGCGTGGGTTCAAATCCCACTCCTGACACAACTTTGAAAACCCAAATATTATACCTTCACCTTCTAAATCATTGAGGAACGTGTTTTGATTGTAAGAGATATTTTGAGGTCTTTATTTTTTTTTAACTGTGAGGTCAGTTTGGCTGAGTTGGCTCAGATGCCAGACTCAGGGATGATTGCCTCCCTCAAAGCTGGGGATTCTGGTCACCATCTGGTCTCCATGTGGGGGTGTGCTTTCCGATACCTGTCCTGGCATTGTTCCTAAAATTTCAAATTTTAAATCATTGAGGAACCTTTTTTGTTCTGACTAATAGCCAACGTTTTAGCATCACTAAATACTAATTTGAGGTTATACTCCAACAAGTGTAAAGTCAGGATGGCCGAGCGGTCTAAGGCGCCAGACTCAAGGATCACTACCTTCCTCAAAGCTGGGGTTTCTGGTCTCTAATTGGAGGCGTGGGTTCAAATCCCACTCCTGACAATACTTTTAAAACCCTTCACCTTCTAAATCACTGAGGAACGTGTTTTGATTGTAGTAGATAGTTTGAGGTCTTTTTTTTCTTTTACTGTGAGGTCAGTTTGGCCGAGTTTGCTCAGATGCCAGACTCAGGGATGATTACCTACCTTTAATGTCCTGGCAATATTCCTAAAATTTCAAGTTTTAAATAATTGAGGAACCTTTTTTGTTCTGACTAATAGCCAACGTTTTAGCATCACTAAATACTAATTTGAGGTTATACTCCAACAAGTGCAAAGTCAGGATGGCCGAGCGGTCTAAGGCGCCAGACTCAAGGATCACTACCTTCCTCAAACCTGGGGATTTTGGACTCTAATAAGAGGCGTGGGTTCAAATCCCACTCCTGACACAACTTTGAAAACCCAAATATTATACCTTCACCTTCTAAATAATTGAGGAACGTGTTTTGATTGTAAGAGATATTTTGAGGTCTTTATTTTTTTAACTGTGAGGTCAGTTTGGCTGAGTTGGCTCAGATGCCAGACTCAGGAATGATTGCCTTCCTCAAAGCTGGGGATTCTGGTAACCATCTGGTCTCCATGTGGGGGTGTGCTTTCCGATACCGGTCCTGGCATTGTTCCTAAAATTTCAAATTTTAAATCATTGAGGAACCTTTTTTGTTCTGACTAATAGCCAACGTTTTAGCATCACTAAATACTAATTTGAGGTTATACTCCAACAAGTGCAAAGTCAGGATGGCCGAGCGGTCTAAAGCGCCAGACTCAAGGATCACTACCTTCCTCAAAGCTGGGGTTTCTGGTCTCTAATTGGAGGCGTGGGTTCAAATCCCACTCCTGACAATACTTTTAAAACCCTTCACCTTCTAAATCACTGAGGAACGTGTTTTGATTGTAATAGATAGTTTGAGGTCTTTTTTTTCTTTTACTGTGAGGTCAGTTTGGCCGAGTTTGCTCAGATGCCAGACTCAGGGATGATTCCCTACCTTTAATGTCCTGGCAATATTCCTAAAATTTCAAGTTTTAAATAATTGAGGAACCTTTTTTGTTCTGACTAAAAGCCAACGTTTTAGCATCAGTAAATACTCATTTGAGGTTATACACCACTAAGTGCAAAGTCAGGATGGCCGAGTGGTCTAAGGCGCCAGACTCAAGGATCACTGCCTTCCTCAAAGCTGGGGTTTCTGGTCTCTAAGTGGAGGCGTGGGTTCAAATCCCACTCCTGACACATCTTTGAAAACCCAAATATTATACCTTCTAAATCATTGAGGAACGTGTTTTGATTGTAAGAGATATTTTGGAGTCTTTTTTTTTTTTTTAAACTGTGAGGTCAGTTTGCCTGAGTTGGCTCAGATGCCAGACTCAGGGATGATTGCCTTCCTCAAAGCTGGGGATTCTGGTCACCATCTGGTCTCCATGTGGGGGTGTGCTTTCAGATACCTGTCCTGGCAATATTCCTAAAATTTCAAATTTTAAATCGTTGAGGAACCTTTTTTGTTCTGACTAAAAGCCAACATTTTAGCATCAGTAAATACTAATTTGAGGTTATACTCCACTAAGTGCAAAGTCAGGATGGCCGCGTGGTTTAAGGCGCCAGACTCAAGGATCACTACCTTCCTGAAAGCTGGGGTTTCTGGTCTCTAAGTGGAGGCGTGGGTTCAAATTCCACTCCTGACACAACTTTGAAAACCCAAATATTATACCTTCTAAATCATTGAGGAACGTGTTTTGATTGTAAGAGATATTTTGAGGTCTTTTTTTTTTTTTAACTGTGAGGTCAGTTTGCCTGAGTTGGCTCAGATGCCAGACTCAGGGATGATTGCCTTCCTCAAAGCTGGGGATTCTGGTCACCATCTGGTCTCCATGTGGGGGTGTGCTTTCAGATACCTGTCCTGGCAATATTCCTAAAATTTCAAATTTTAAATCGTTGAGGAACCTTTTTTGTTCGGACTAATAGCCAACATTTTAGCATCAGTAAATACTAATTTGAGGTTATACTCCACTAAGTGCAAAGTCAGGATGGCCGAGTGGTTTAAGGCGCCAGACTCAAGGATCACTACCTTCCTGAAAGCTGGGGTTTCTGGTCTCTAAGTGGAGGCGTGGGTTCAAATTCCAATCCTGACACAACTTTGAAAACCCAAATATTATACCTTCTAAATCATTGAGGAACATGTTTTGATTGTAAGAGATATTTTGAGGTCTTTTTTTTTTTTTAACTGTGAGGTCAGTTTGGCTGAGTTGGCTCAGATGCCAGACTCAGGGATGATTGCCTTCCTCAAAGCTGGGGATTCTGGCCACCATCTGGTCTCCATGTGGGGGTGTGCTTTCAGATACCTGTCCTGGCAATATTCCTAAAATTTCAAATTTTAAATCGTTGAGGAACCTTTTTTGTTCTGACTAAAAGCCAACATTTTAGCATCAGTAAATACTAATTTGAGGTTATACTCCACTAAGTGCAAAGTCAGGATGGCCGCGTGGTTTAAGGCGCCAGACTCAAGGATCACTACCTTCCTGAAAGCTGGGGTTTCTGGTCTCTAAGTGGAGGCGTGGGTTCAAATTCCACTCCTGACACAACTTTGAAAACCCTTCACTTTCTAAATCACTGAGGAACGTGTTTTGATTGTAATAGATAGTTTGAGGGGTTTTTTTTATTTTTTACTGTGAGGTCAGTTTGGCCGAGTTTGCTCAGATGCCAGACTCAGGGATGATTACCTACCTTTAATGTCCTGGCTATATTCCTAAAATTTCAAGTTTTAAATATTTGAGGAATCTTTTTTGTTCTGACTAATAGCCAAAGTTTTAGCATCAGTAAATACTAATTTGAGGTTATACTCCACTAAGTGCAAAATCAGGATGGCCGAGTGGTTTAAGGCGCCAGACTCAAGGATCACTACATTCCTAAAAGCTGGGGTTTCTGGTCTCTAAGTCGAGGCGTGGGTTCAAATCCCACTCCTGACACAACTTTGAAAACCCAAATATTATACCTTGCCCTTCTAAATCATTGGGAAACGTGTTGTGATTGTAAGAGATCATTTGAGGTCTTTTATTTCAACTGTGTGAACAGGTTAGGCAAGTTTTCTCAGGTTCCAGACTCAAGGATCACTACCTTCCTCAAAGCTGGGGTTTCTGGTCTCTAATTGGAGGCGTGGGTTCAAATCCCACTCCTGACAATACTTTCAAAACCCTTCACCTTCTAAATCACTGAGGAACGTGTTTTGATTGTAATAGATAGTTTGAGGTCTTTTTTTTTTTTACTGTGAGGTCAGTTTGGCCAAGTTTGCTCAGATGCCAGACTCAGGGATGATTACCTACCTTTAATGTCACCTCCTGAATTATTGAGGAAAGTGTTATGATTGTGAGATATAGTTTGAGGTTTGTCACTTTCAATTCCATGGTCAGGATTACTGACTGGTCCATGTTGCCGGTCTCAAACATTATTACTTTTCTAATAGCTGGGGTTTCTGGTCACCACGTGGTCTCCGTGTGGGACCGTGCATTCAAATACCTCTCTTGGCAATATTCTTAAAATTTGAAGGTTCATATCATTGAGGTACCTTTTTGGTTCTGATCAATAGCCAACGTTTTTGCATCAGTGAACATTATGTTGACGTTCTAGTCTTTCAAGTGTATTGTGAGGATGCCTGAGCGGTCTAAGGCGCCAGACTCAAGTATCTTTTCCTTCCTCAAAGCTGGGGTTTCTGGCCTCCAAGTTGAGGCGTGGGTTCAAATCCCACTACTGACACATCATTTAAAACACGAATATAAATAATTGAGGAATGGGTTTTGATTGTAAGAGATACTTTGATTTCTTTTCTTTTCAACTTTGAGGTCAAATTGGCTAAGTTGGCTAAGATGCCAGACTCGGGGATGATAACCTTCCTCAAAGCTGGGGATTCTGTTCTCCATGTGATCTTCATGTGGGGGCGTGCATTACAATATCTCCCCTGACAATGTTTTAGAAATAGAATCGGAAAACTTCACGTTTCAAGTAATTGAGGAACCTTTTTGGTTCTGATCTATAGCCAACGTTTTAGCAGCTGTGAATGTTATTTTGAGGTTCTACTCATTTAAGTGCACAGTCAGGATGGCCCACTGGTCTAAAGTGCCAGACTCAAGGATAATAACCTACCTCAAAGCTGCGGTTTCTGGTGTCCAAGTGGAGGCGTGGGTTCAAATCCCTCTCCTCTCCATCTTTTAAAACACAAGTATTCTACGTTCATCTTCTAAATCATTTAGAAATGTGTTATGATTGTAAGAGATCATTTGAGGTCTTTTTTTTCAACTGTGAGGACAGGTTGGCTGAGTTGGCTCAGATGCCAGACTCAAGGATGATTGCCTTCCTTAAAGCTGGGGGTTCTGGTCACCAACTAGTCTCCATGTGGGGGTGTGCTTTCAGATACCTGGCCTGGCAATATTCCTAAAATTTCAAGTTTGAAATCTTTGAGGAACCTTTTTGGTTCTGACTAATAGCCAATGTTTAAGCATCAGTAAATATTAATTTGAGGTTATACGCCAGCAAGTGCACAGTCAGGATGGCCGAGCGGTCTAAGGCGCCAGACTCAAGGATCACTACCTTCCTCAAACCTGGGGTTTCTGGTCTCTAATAAGAGGCGTGGGTTCAAATCCCACTCCTGACACAACTTTTAAAACCCAAATATATATCATTGAGGAACCATTCATCCATCCATCCATGTAAGAGATAATTTGATTTCTTTTCTTTTCAAATCTGAGGTCAAATTGGCTAAGATGCCAGACTCAGGGATGATTACCTTCCTCAAAGCGTGGGATTCTGTTCTCCATGTGGTCTTTATGTGGGGGCGTGCATTAGAATACCTCCCCTGACAATATTTAAAAAATACAATCTTAAAACTTCACATGTTAAATAATTGAGGAACCTTTTTGGTTCCGACCAATAGCCAACATTTTAGCAGCTGTGAACGTTATTTTGAGGTTTCACACATTTAAGGGCACAGTCAGGATGGCTGAGTGGTGCCAAGTTACAAAGAGCGATCAAAGTGTCAAATCACAAAGAGCGATTAAAGTGCCAAGACGTACAACAAATAAGTAAATGAGGGTAGGGTTTTGCAAGGTTCATGTGAACTCTGAACAAGAGGATCTTGAGTCTCTTCCGGAAGGTGGGGAGTGACCATTGGCAGCGAGCTCGTTCCACCGCTGCGGTGCCAAAACGGAGAAGAGTTGAGATTTTGCCATCCGACCAGTGATGGCGGTACCAGTCGACCAGCTGAGGTAGTCGACTGGTGCTCAAGCAGGGGCGTGAGGTTTCACTAATGTTTGGAGGTACGTAGGCGCAGCTCCTTTGATGGCTTTGTAGGCCAGTAGCATCGTCTTGAATTTGATGAGAGGTCACTAGGCCACTACAGGAACCCAGTGTAGGTCTTGGAAGAGGGGGGTCACGTGGAAGAATTTGCTTTGGTTGAACACGAGGCGTGCTGCAGTGTTCAGGATCCGCTGCAAAGGTTTAATCGCGGTTGCAGGGAGTCCAGCTAAGAGCGAGTTGCAGTAGTTGAGACGGGAGATGACAAGTACCTGGGTCAGGAGCTGTGTCGCTTCCCTTGTGAGGAATGGCTGGATCCTGCGGATGTTGTAGAGAGCAAATCTACAGGAGCGGGTCACTGCAGTGATGTTTGCAGTGCAGGACAGTTGGTTGTCAACTATTACGCCCAGCCTTCATGCAGTTGGTGAGGCAGATACTGTTATGCCCTCGACCGAGACCAGCAGATCCCTGTGAGGGCAGTCTTTCCCCGGTATGAAGAGAAGCTCAGTCTTTGGGAGATTGAGCTTGAGTTGATGCACAGTTGTCCAAAAGCTGATGTCTGCCAAGCATTCTGAGATGCGTGTTGCAATCAGAGTGTCTGAGGGGGGGAAGGAGAGGAAGAGTAATTAATTTAAAATCAAGTCACCACATAAATGATGGCAGAAAGTTTGTAAAGGTTTTTCATTTTTCATTCAAATGTAGGAGATAAGATTATCAGCTCCTTAATAATTGGGGTTTCTGGTCTGCAACTGGAGGCATTGGTTCAAGTCCCGGATAATGTACATAAAATATGCTTAAAGTATACCTTTTAAATCATTGGGGACCTTTTCTGAGCAATGTCCCAAGTTTTACCATCAGAGAACATTATTTTGAGGTTCTACTCCTTCCACCTTGTTTGAAGGGTTTCAGGAAAGTGCTCCTCCCTTGAACCTGACTAGTTGAATCATATTTGTTTCTACAGGTTGTCTGTGTTTTGGGTACATTTCGAAAACCCACCCTTGCATTGGGTGATTATAATTATTGTCATCATTCCAGACGTTCACATGTGGTGAACATTTACGATCAAGAAATTGTGATCCTTGTTCAACCAAACATTCACAAGTGTGCGCTCACTAAAGAATCTTTTACAGATTGTTTACAGATGTTTTTTTCTGAGGAACATGTGATAAGGGATGTGATGTTTCCCTGTGCAATGAAATGTGAATATAACACATACACCATATTGTTATGACTGACTGATACCAAACCCAGCGTTTTTGTTGGTTTGTTTCTGAATTTAGAATTTAATAATTTCCCAAAGCACTACATGAGACAGACTCCATGTTTGGTGTTATCAGCGTCTGATGGGCTGATAAGATAACCAAAGGTTCAGGGTGTGGAGAAGTCCATCCTACGTCTCACCACCCTGAAATGAAAGAATCCCACTCAGAATCTCAACTCTTTTCCAACTCTAATGCAGTATTTCACAGCTCTGTGGAGGAGCATCATTCTACAACTACATGAAGATTTATCAACGCAAGCCATAAGGCAAGCTCTGTTTTTAGCTCAGGTAGGGCACCAGAGGAGGGGTGTGGACACCAAGGAGAGGACTTTGTGACTAATCAGGGAGTACAGTGAATGATCACTGGCTGAACCTCCAGATAAAGAGTCTACTGTATGTGACGCAGCATTATCCAGGTCACCTTGTCCGGCATGCTGTGACATCACAGTCTCCGGGGCACCTTTGAGCCCCGTGTTCCATGAGGAATGTGGCGGGTCGAGGTCCAGGTGGCCTGCTGTGCTATAAGAGCCGCGAGGCTGCTCCACAGTCTGGACGAGCTGAGAACCATCCAGGTAGATGCTGCGCCTCTTTTAACATGTTAGCTTAACGGGACACATATCTCAATATTATAGTACCTAAATGTATCTTAACATATTGTAACTTAACTTATGTCTAATGTCTCATAACCTATTGTATCTCAGTGTATCTTAACTTAACTTAGAGTAACTCAATGTATTTTAGTGTATGTTAACATAACTTAGTTTAACTTAACATATCTTAGTGTATCTTAAGTTATTGTAAGGTAATTTAATCTTAACATAAATGTTAACATAAATTAAACGTACAGAACAGGCTTCGTTCTTCTCAGAGCCACTGACATGTTGACCTTTTTGATTTTTCTATCCCCAAGGACCCATCATGAAGGTTGTGGCTTTGGCTTTGACCCTTCTGCTGGCTGTTGGTACGTAGTCCTGTTCCTCCTCCTTCTTCCACTCCTCCTCTTCTGCACCTTCTGCTGCTCCTCCTTCCACTCCTAGAAGCAACAAGAGGAGCTAGCTTCTGTTTGCTCCTGCTACTTCTCCTCCTACTGCTCCTCCTTCTCCTCCAGCCTTCAGCTCCTTTTTTCATCTTTTTTCTCCTCCTCCTGTTCCTTCTCTTCCTCCTCTTCCTAGTCTTCTCCTCTTCATCCACCTTCTTCTCCATCTCTCTGTCCTCCACCTTCTCGTCATCCACCTCTGTCTCCTCCATCGTGGCTCCTTGTTGAGGGAACAGGGGGTCTCACCTCTCTATCATGCTCCTCTTCCTCCCCTTCCACCTCTTCCCTCTGCGTCCTCCTCCTCCTTTACCATCTTGTCATCCTCCTCCAGTGTGGCTCCAGAGTGAGTGAGCGGGGGTTTCATCTCTCCTCTCTCCCCTGACAGGCTCTCAGGCCCAGGCAGGGCAGAGCCATGCTCCCAACCAGCTGGACAATATCCGCAACATGGCCATGGTGTACCTGGACCAGGTGAAGCACAGCGTGCAGCAGACCCTGGACCACCTGGACGGGACCCAGTATGCAGAGTACAAGTAAGGGGGTTATGTTTTTAACTGATGTTACTGAGAAGTGTGGAGCAGTGGTTATATTCCTATTACTTCACTCCCTACGTATTCAGTCCTTATCAGGGGAGGGGGTAGTGTTGTAGTGGTAAGGGGGTTTGACCTCCAAAAGGTTGTGGGTTCTTTCCCTGCTGGGTACATATATGCTGAGTACTATGTGTAGGCATCCTTGAGCACAATGCCCCCTTAACTCTATCTGCTCCATAATGACCTGTCTCAGTACCGTCTAACCCCTCCCTACCTGCTCCATAGTGACCTTTCTCAGTACTGTCTTGACACCTACCTGCTCCTTAATGACCTGTCTCAGTACTGTCTAACTGCTACCTGCTCCTTAATGACCTGTCTTAGTGCTGTCTATCCCCTCTCTGCTCTTCTAGTAATAAATCATGTGAATGTGTCTCACAATCATCCCTGTATGTCCTCCTTGTCCTCCAGGATGAAGCTGTCCCAGAGTCTGGACCAGCTCAACGACTATGCCCAGACCCTGACACCCTACGGTGAGGCCTTCTCCACCCAGTTCTCAGAAGCCACCAGGCTGATGCAGGAGCGCGCCCTGAGCGACCTTGAGGACCTGCGTGTCCGTCTGGAGCCTCGGCGCCAGGAGCTGCACAGTATGCTGCAGCAGCAGGCCGAGGACTACCGCGGCAAGCTTGAGCCCATCATCCAGGAGTACGTCAGCCAGAACCAGGAGCGCGTGGAGACCCTGAAGGCTCGCATGCAGCCCCTCATGGATGAGATGCGCACCAAGATGGAGGCTAACGTGGAGGAGACCAAGATCAAGGTCATGCCCCTTGTGGAGGCGGTCCGCAGCCAGCTGACGGAGCATCTGGAGCAGCTGAGGACCATGGCCAGCCCCTTTGTGGAGGAGTACCAGGAGCAGCTCACCATGGCCATGGGCAGCGCCAAGGACAGCATCGCCCCCCACACCCAGGACCTGCAGGCCAAGCTGGAGCCCTACATGAAGGACCTGAAGACCAAGTTCATGTCCATGTACCAGTCATTCACTGACGCCATGCAGGGCTGAATGACTGGGTCTGCGTTCCACCCGGTCTGACGCACACAGCAACCTCACAAACATGTCCCACACCTCCAGGTGTGCGCCGCTGGCAGGATGGCCTTTTGAAATAAAGAAATACCACAATGATCTGATATCTTTTATTGCAAAATTTTTTAGAACTTTATTTGAGATGGAAAGATAAGAAGCTTATTGTATGTTGCATGTTGAAAATGTTATATATACAACCATGAGCCTATACATGTTAATGTGTCACTACATATAAAAATGATAATAATAATAATAATAATAATAATAATAATAATAATAATAATAATGCTCAGTCAGAGATAACTTCTCTACACCAAATAACATAGCCTTTATGTAGTGACATTAGTTAAACCTTAACTAGTACCATTAGTTAAACCTTAACTAGGGCGATGCGCAACCGTGGCTCAGTGGGTAGGGTGGGTGGACAGAGCATGTCGTCCACCAACCGTGGGGTCAGTGGTTCGATCCCCTCGATTCCTCTTCTCCAACTGCCCACATGTCGAAGTGAGCAAGACATTGCACAGCAGCCCACTGCTCCTATGTACCATAGGATGGGTCAAATGAACACAGCAGCACACTGCTCCTACATAGGATGGGTCAAATGAACACAGCAGCACACTGCTCCTATGTACCATAGGATGGGTCAAATGAACACAGCAGCACACTGCTCCTATGTACCATAGGATGGGTCAAATGAACACAGCAGCCCACTGCTCCTATGTACCATAGGATGGGTCAAATGAACACAGCAGCCCACTGCTCCTATGTACCATAGGATGGGTCAAATGAACAAACGAATGAACGAAATTAGTTCTCTGCATTTGACCCATCCTGTGTTGTACATAGGAGCAGTGGGCTGCTATGATCAGCACCCGGGGAGCAAGTTGGGGTTCAGTGTCTTGCTCAAGGACACTTCGACATGCAGACAGTTTTGGAAGTGGGGATCAAGGGGATCGAACCGCCGACCCTACGGTTAGTGGACGACCTGCTCTGTCCACCTGCTCTGCCCACTGAGCTACTGCCGCCCAATTTTGTTCCCATAAAAGAAATACTTGGAATTACTAAAATTACTAAAATTATTACTAAAATTGACTCTAATCTAAACTAGTAGTAGCTTCAATATTCAGCAGGTTGCAATCTTATTGAAAACATAGCGAGTAAGAAAGGTTCAACAATCAAATCTTCTTAATGAGTTCTCTGAAGATGTGTCATACATGATACACACTCAGACTGTTAGCCACCATGCTCTGTTCACATTACTACAGCAAACCTTTCCAACGTACTACTTTGCAATTCTCTTTTCTTTCCAAAAATGTACACAGACTATCCAATAACTGGAAACATCTTTAGAACCTGAGCTCCATCCGGAGACATTCTCCTCTCAACATGAGCAGCTGAGAGTCTGCATGGTTAAGACCTTCTCAACATGAGCAGCTGAGAGTCTGCATGGTTAAGACCTTCTCAACATGAGCAGCTGAGAGTCTGCATGGTTAAGACCTTCTCAACATGAGCAGCTGAGAGTCTGCATGGTTAAGACCTTCTCAACATGAGCAGCTGGCCTGGATCCGCAGCCCGCCTCCCATCACGTCTAGGAGGAAGTGAAACAACATTCATGTAATGTTCAGCTGACTGGTTCCTACAACAGTACTGTTGTATATCCTAAGATGTTCTTCCATGGGAAGAGTCCCACACAACAGTACTGTTGTATATCCTAAGATGTTCTTCCATGGGAAGAGTCCCACACAACAGTACTGTTGTATATCCTAAGATGTTCTTCCATTGGAAGAGTCCCACACAACAGTACTGTTGTATATCCTAAGATGTTCTTCCATGGGAAGAGTCCCACACAACAGTACTGTTGTATATCCTAAGATGTTCTTCCATGGGAAGAGTCCCACACAACAGTACTGTTGTATATCCTAAGATGTTCTTCCATGGGAAGAGTCCCACACCTTGCAGATCACAGGTTTTCCAGTCAGCTTGTCATTCCCCTGAAACAAGCAGATTTCACTTCAGTTCAGGTTTGTTTAGTTTAAAAACAATGAGGTATTAAACACTGTGGACTTCACT
>JAXIVH010000384.1:77500-90000 GCA_036785325.1 Urophycis tenuis
CAGGAACACCTAGTGAGCAGCTGCGGTCACCCACCTGTGGAACCAGCTGGGGTCTCCTTTGTAGGAGCCATCATTCTTGGTGACGGCGACACTGCCGAGGGACATCAGGGTCCTCTGGACGGCAGCCATGTCCTTCCCTGTGGACAGACATCAGCCTCATGGCTCATTTCAAGTTGTTTAGCACACACTTTTACCCAACTGGATGTATTTAGATCCAGTAAGGGCAGATAGGGGTTAGGGGTTAGGTCTTTCTCTAGGAAGAGAACAGGGAGACTGTGGAGTGAAACAAGTACCACTAGACATCTACTTCCCGAAGCAAGGCAGCAAGGGAGATGTTCCTCACCACCACCGACCAGGCTCACAATGTCACAACGTACCCTCCCAGAGGTCCACGGTCTGGAACATGTCGGTGGTCATGACGCCGTAGTTCCCGGCAGCCTTCAGGAACTGGGAGATGAGCTCCATCTGCTTGAAGGCCATGGAGGAGCTCTGGACCTTCTTGATTGGAGGGTTAGCTCCACTCAGGCTGTTGATGAGATGGCTGAGGACCTGGAGGAGCAGGAGGAGGAGGAGAGTTACGTCACTCCCTTTGTTTGACCATCGTCCCTTTCTCTCTCCCCTTGAAGTCCCCCTCCTCTGTTCCTCCTACCACCACCCTCTGTAACCTGAAAACCCTCTCCCCCTCCACTCTCCCCTCCACTGCTCTCTCATCACTACCCCCCCAAGAACAACTCTGGAGAGTAGTGTTGCAGAGCAATAACTCTGCAACACTACTCTCCAGTGAGGAAGCCTCCTCTACCCTGCGGTCTTCCCTCTCCTCCTCTTTAGACTCCCTCCTCTGTCCTTCCTCATCCAGAGCAGCACGATCTCCTCCTCCTTGGCTGTCTGAACCTCTTCAGGCTCATAGAACAGAGGGCAGCTGAGAGGAAATGAAGATGGACACTGTGAACCACCAGACCTCACCACAGCTTATTGTATTAGAATTAGCAATTGCAACTTGTTCTGGTGACTTGTTTACTGTATTAACAGCAATGAAATGTTTCACCTTCTTCTGACAAATGCACTTATTGTAAGTCGCTTTGGATAAAAGCGCTGAAAAAGCGATAAAATGCTAAATGCCCTAAATGTAAATGAGAGAATGAAGAAGAGGAAGATGGGCAGGAGGAGGCGGAGGAGGAGAGAACAACTCACTAAGAAGAGTCCTGGTCTACGGTTGAGTGTTTCAGTACGGTGGCCTCAGGCCCACTAAGAAGAGTCCTGGTGGGCAGCAGAACTCACACAGCCGTCCTTCAGCCAGGTCTGGAAGCCCGACTTCCCAGCCTCAGGCTGGCTGAGTGCCGGGCCGACCTGAGCCTGGATCCAGTGGACCAGCCGCTCCTCCAGCTCCGGGTCATACTTCTTATCGATCTTGTTCTGCACATCTCGACTCAGCCCGTATGCTGGCCCTTTGTTTGCCATGGCGCCGCCTGGCCAATGGAGAGAGAAGGTGGTGTAGACACACATGTTGCCATGGAGATGACCAAACCAAAACCTTATCTTGATTTGTATTAAAGGGAAAGCCCACATTACGGTCAGTCAGTCATTCAGACATAAAGAGGGTCCATGGGGTGTATGTGTGTGTGTGTGTGTGTGTGTGTGTGTATTTGTGTGTGTGTGTGTGTGTGTGTGTGTGTGTGTGTGTGTGTGTGTGTGTGTGTGTGTGTGTGTGTGTGTGTGTGTGTGTGTGTGTGTGTTTAAAAGGCTTCTGTACAATGCAGAAGTGAACATGACACTATTTCCATTCAATATCTATACTGCATACAGTACAGGGTGTACTGTATTATATTATATGCATTTAGATTAGATTCAATTCATTAGATTCATTAGGTTCATATGAATATGTTGAGCAGACATTTTGAAGTTGTTAGTATTCATACTGCACACTTCTGTTTGAAAACCCCCTTCTACATCCTGTTGGTGTCACTTCCTTCCTCTTCCTCTCCCTGCACGCTGCTGTGATCAACAGCTTATTGTACGCAGTGCGGACAATGAAAAAGGTTCTACTGAAACTCAGCCCAGCTGAGTGTTGGGGAGTCACACTGACATCATCCTGTAGTTTGAGTGACAGGAGAACACACCTGTGTGAACACTCTCAGGTAGACATCCCTGGAGATGAGCAGCCTTCCTCATGCGAACAGTTTCAACTGTTTACCATTGTGTCTTAGTGCGATGGGGAAGGGTTAGAGGGTAGTGTGAGAGGGCGCAGATCAGTGAATGAGTGTTGACGTCCTGTTGGTGTCTAGCCTCCACCCTGAGTGTTCTGATGGCTTGACTTATCAACCCGTGAAGTGGTGTGGGAGAACCACCTACAGCTGAACATGGCAAAGACGAGGGAGATGGTGGTGGATTTCAGGAGGAACAAGCCTCCGCCCTGCCCTGTCAGCATCCGTGAGTCAGGTGTGGATATGGTGGAGGCATCACACTGGACACTAACACTGTACTCTAACACTTTACTTTACGTAGAGTGTCTGTCTCTTCTTTCTTTTTGCACTGGAGTGTTGTATTGTAACGAATGCAATTTCCCTCAGGGATCATTAAAGTACGTCTGTCTGTCTGTCTGTCTGTCTGTCTGGACAATAAACTGGACTGGTCCATAAATTCAGAGGCTGTTTACAAGAAGGGCCTGAGCCGGCTTTACTTCCTGAGGAGGCTCAGGTCCTTCAATGTCTGCAACAAGATGTTGTAGATGTTTTATCAGTCTGTTGTGGCGAGCACCATCTTCTTTGCCGCGGTGTCCTTGGGTGCATCACAACAAAGGTCGCCAACAGACTGAACAAACTTATTAAGAAGGCTGAGCCTGTTGTTGGCTCTGAGCTTGTCACCATGGAGGAGGTGGTGGAGGAGAGGATGCTGGCTAAACTGCTGGTGATCATGAACCTTCCACCCCCTCCACAGCACACTGGACAAGCTGAAGAGCAGCTTCAGTAACAGACTCATTCAACCCCGCTGCAAGACGGAACGATACAGAAAATCGTTCCTCCCCACTCCAATAAGACTTTACAACTCATCTGCCTCTATCAGATCCACCATCACGGAACTGGACTAAATCAACCTGTACAACCCTCTTCCAAGACCTCCACTGGCTTCCTGTAGTGGCTCGCATGATATTCAAGACCATGCTACTGGCCTACAAAGCTGTTAATGGAACTGCCCCTACCTACCTCCAAACATTACTGAAACACCACACCCCTGCTCGAGCACTCCGTTCAACTACCTCAGCTGGTCGACTGGTACCTCCATCACTAAAGGAGGAAAAGGTTGGATGGCGAAATCTCAACTCTTCTCCGTTTTGGCACTGCAGTGGTGAAACGAGCTCCCTGCCAATGTCAGGACTGCAGAGTCACTCCCCATCTTCTGGAAGAGACTCAAGACCCACTTGTTCAGAGTTCATCTGAACCCTGCATAACCCTACCCTCATGCTCTTATTTGTTGTACGTCTTGGCACTTTAATCACTCTTTGTAACTTGGCACTTAGTCAGAGATGTTGTATACTAGCAATGGTTAATCTAGCAATTGAAATGCTTGAAACTTGTTGTGGTGACTTTCTTACTGTATTAGCAGCAATGAAATGTTCCACCTTCTTATGACAAATGTACTCTTTGTAAGTCGTTTTTTTAATTTCATTTTTATTTATTGTATTTATATTTATATGTACCCTGGTTGCTACGGCGACCCAATTTCCCTTCTGGGATTAATAAAGTCTCTCTTATCTTATCTTATCTTATCTTATCATTGGTTGCGGACCTGAACAATGCAAACCAATCACGTTTGAGCTACGACCAGCTGCTCCAATGAGCACACACTCCATTGCCTAGCGACTGGTTCATTTCCACCCAGCTGCCCAATCACTTGACCAACATCCTGTTTCCACATGGCAGCATTAGCATTGACTTTGACGTCTCCCATCTATAAAGCTTTGATCCAAGCCCACAGGACCAGCTTTAGACTCAGACAAGCGCCATGAACACAGCTGTGAATCTGGACTCCATGTTCTCACTTGAGCTGTCAGAGAATCCAGCTACTTTTGAGACTGTTCATGTTTACATTACATCTTATCTCTGACACACACACACACTTACTAGACGTATTGCATGGAAGTCCACAGTACACAGGAGACTGAACACAACTCAAGAGGTTCTGTCTTACACAACGCTGGCTCTCTCTAATGGGGTGGAGCAGAGAGGAAACACTGAAGTAGAACCCAACACTGAGGTAGAAAACGGAGGTAGAACACTGAGGTGGAACACTGAGGTAGAACACTGAGGTGGAACACTGAGGTGGAACACTGAGGTAGAACACAACCAAACAAAGAAGGAACCGAAATGCTTGTGAGGCTTGTGACCAACAGTAGACCAGCATGTCTGCAATCGAGTGTTTAGTGAAGTAACGTCTTGTTACTTATTACTAGCTTTGTGTGTGTGTGTGTGTGTGTGTGTGTGTGTGTGTGTGTGTGTGTGTGTGTGTGTGTGCGTGCGTGCGTGCGTGCGTGCGTGCGTGTGTGTGTGTGGGTGTCTGTCCTAGAGGACAAAGGTTCACTGGGTGAGGCAGAGCAGGAAGGAAGAGGAAGGCAGAAGACTTGAATGAGCGGTGAACCACAGAGAGAACGACAGTAGAACCTTACTGTGTTTGGTAGCAGCTGGTGGAGGTGAATCTGGAGGTGGAGATGGTTTCAGACGCAGACAGCAAGACTCCTGCTCCTTCTTCTTCTGTCACAATGTGAAAGGAGGCGTCCTGAAAGTCTAAGATGACTTCAGCACATTTCAGCCGCGCCTCCTTCTTATGCTCCCTACAGCCCCGCCCCTTCTACTCGCTTCCCCGTCGCCTCCCACTGCAGCTCCTGGCAGGGGTGAGTGAAAGGAGTCAGAGTGTGTGTGTGTGTGTGTGTGAGTGTGAGTGTGTGTGTGTGTGTGTGTGTGTGTGTGTGAGTGTGTGTGTGTGTGAGTGTGTGTGTGTGTGTGTGTGTGTGTGTGTGTGTGTGTCTGTGTGTGTGTGTGTCTGTGTGTGTGTGTGTGTGTGTGTGTGTGAGTGTGTGTGTGTGAGTGTGCGTGTGCGTGTGTGAGTGTGTGTGAGTGTGTGTGTGTGTGTGTGTGTGTGTGTGTGTGCGTGTGAGTGTGTGTGTGTGTGTGTGTGTGTCTGTGTGTGTGTGTGTGTGTGTGTGTGTGTGTGAGTGTGTGTGTGTGAGTGTGCGTGTGCGAGTGTGTGTGTGAGTGTGTGTGTGTGTGTGTGTGTGTGTGTGTGTGCGTGTGAGTGTGCGTGTGCATGTGCGAGTGTGCGTGTGCGAGTGTGCGTGTGCGTGTGTGTGTGGGGGGGGGGGGGGGGGGGGGGTGTAGGTAGGTGTTGTGTTCCATGCAACCCAAGTGATTTCTGGTGGATATTGAAGAGAAGGTGACCACAGATCTCCTGACCACTAAGAGCAGAGGAGGGAGAGACATACAGGAGACACTGGGAACCTCTCCAGAGGTTGGACAGAGGAACAGAAGGAGAACAGCAGAGGAGGAGGAGGAGCAGGAGGAGAACAGCAGAGGAGGAGGAGGAAGAGAGGAGGAGGACCCAGAGGAGGAGAATGGAGCTGTGTGGTTTGGGGCCTCTGCAATGCTTTGAGGAGCAGAATGAAAACAGCCCAGGAATGTGGAGCACCATCTCACACAGCCAGAGGGTTTGTGACTCCCGTTATCTCCCCCACCACGGGGGAGAAGTTGGCATTTCAGTGAGGCAGATAAAGAGGAGGTGGCCCATGTGGGTAATCTGGGGTTAAACATTAGCTTCTCGCTGCGCCGCTCACAGAGCACTCTGTTGCCCTCTCAGGTTTCCTCTGTACCAGGACTGGATGAGGCTTTAAGGCTCTGCAGTTCTACCGCAAAAATGTTTCAGACTGAAATGCTAAATACTCTTTGATACAGGAAGCCACTCAGAGTTTCAGTTTCATGAAGTCTGACGTTGCATAACATCTTGAGATAAGGGGGTTTCAGACTGATGGCTGGGAAATGTCAGTCAGTCATTTTCTTTACCGCTTATCCTCTAGAGGGTCGCGGGGGGGCTGGAGCCAATCCCAGCTACAACGGGCGAGAGGCGGGGTACACCCTGGACAGGTCGCCAGCCAATCACAGGGCTAACATATAGAGACGAACAACCATTCACACTTACATACACACCTATGGTCAATTTAGAGACACCAATTAACCTAATCCCCAACCTGCATGTTTTTGGTCTGTGGGAGGAAGCCGGAGTACCCGGAGAGAACCCACGCAAGCACGGGGAGAACATGCAAACTCCACACAGAAAGGTCCCAGGTGGATTCAAACCCAGAACCCTCTTGCTGTGAGGTGACAGTGCTAACTAACCACTGCTCCACCGTGCCGCCCCGGCTGGGAAATGGTCCATGATAATCTTCGGGAATATTTCATTCATGGCGTTCCTGTTTTACATCACATGTCCACTTCAGCGCCCCCTGGCGGCCGTGCAGGGAAACAACCTGAGCTACCGTAATGGAGACGTAGGATGGAGCCAGGGCCGGCCCGAGGCATAAGCGAACCAAGCGGCCGCTTGGGGCCCCTTGGCCACCAGGGGCCCCCCCCCCCAAAAAAAAAAAAAAGTTTTTTTGTTTTTTTTTTTTTTGTTTTTAGTTTTCAGGAATAATTGTCATTGTTGAGCCCTTGTTGTTATTATTCTTAATTTTTAGCATTCAGTTTTGACTGTTTTAAGAAGTAAACCACACTTAAGCGTTTCACTTCAAATATGAGAGTTAAGAATAAATGTGTGATTTCAGTACCCTCTAAGGTTAAAAAGACACTAGTTTGGGGTAAATAACTACTATATTAATACAAGGGTGAATTACTATCTTAATGGGGCCCCTGATCAAATATAGAATGTGTTATGTTTTAATAGGGCTCCTTATTCATACAAAATGGGTTATGGGTTGATGTCTGAATGGGGCCCCTCAGGTTGATAGCCCAGGATATGTGATGTGATATATCTGAAAGCCCTCTAAATCATGAAATTCTGCTTATGACACAATGTCTGTGTCAAACCCTGAATGTATGTAATCAATTATGGACGTAACTTTGAATCCAAAATATAGGCCAGGCCTTTAAAGTAGGCTTATAGTTTGGGGGCAGCTAAACCCAGTGCTGTGTCTGTTTGCCTGTGCAGGCCCTGCAAGTCAGGTTAGGGTAAGGTATTGTCCATCTCAGGGGCGGAGCGGGGGGGGGGGGGGGGGGGGGGGTGGCTTTCAGGGCTGAAGCCCCGAATCTCACTTCAAAAGCCCCGGATCTTTTTTAAGCTTTTGAAGTTATGACAACCGAATAGTTATTGTTTCTTTCCATTAAATAGTATTGTCTTGAGCAGGCCCTGCAACTGAAAATATAGGCTATGAATTAGAAGGGATTTAGGATTTGCCAGTGTCCAGCAGGTCACCCTAAAAGGGACTAGAATGCAGGAAATCGCATCTTAGAAATTAAAATTTTTCTGGGGGAGAACCCCCAGACCCCCCTCTGGACTAAACCCCGGATGTACACAAAGTCTGGCTCCACCCCTGGCCCATCTCCAGCTGGCCATCCCTAAAATTAACCAGAATACAGGAAATCACATCTACTAAATTCACATTCTGGTGACTCCACAGTGGTGGGACAGGGGCCCCAAAAGGTTTTAATCAAAGTCTGCTTAGGGCCCCCAAAAGGCTAGGGCCGGCCCTGGATGGAGCAGTCTTACTATTACTTGTGAGACTAAATATTCTGTGTGTATGTGTTTCAAATACATTTTCCCGTGTTACAAAATAGGAATCATTTAAATCGCTGCCATTTCTTAATTTCGGAACACCACGGTTCAGAGTTCACTAACGTCACTCCGCACCTACTTTACGTTTTCAATCTTTAAATCAATGTTCACTATTAAGCAATTATTTACCAGCACAAAAACTATATATCTAGCCTACATACAGATATAATGTTGTTTAGTTGTTTTTGGCCTTTATTCGGTCATCACGGCCCTGACCGTACAGAGGAGACTGAACTCCCTGGCGGCAGGAGCTGCAGTTCTTCGTGGATCCACGCGGTGGCGCTGCGGCACCGAGAGACGCTGGTCCTGTTCCAGTCCCATCACTTTAACTCCTTGCGTTCATAAAGTTGGCTCGAAGGTATGAATATAAAATACATTTATATACATTTATCATTATAATAATAAGAAAACCGTACAGTACATTTGTATTGTAAGCTCAGTTAGCGCCAATCCTTACGCTAGACTTTTCTCCATCGCCTATACTGTCAAAGTGAACTTTATTGTCAACCCTACCATGCAATAAGGGCAAGTAATTACACACAGGATCGAAATTGCGTTTCCCCATGCTCTAAAATGTGTAGTAGTAATTGTAACATACAACATATAACATATAACATAATCTACAACATAATAGCGTAAATATACACCCGGACAGACAGACAGTGGGTGTATACATTATACTGGATAGAAAAGAGTAGAAACTTCTCTGCGCTGGAGCATCCTGACGGTGTGACCGTCCTGACTCCCTGCTGTCCTGACTCCCTGCTGTCCTGACTCCCTGCTGTCCTGACTCCCTGCTGTGTTCCGGCGTGACTCACACCTGAGCTGAACACCTGGCCGTGGTGAGTCAGAGGACCTGAGATCCCTGGAGGCTGGAACACACCGCAGTGTCGCCATCATATTTATTACCATTTATATATCCTGCAGACTGGGGCCAAGCTGTTTGTCTCATACAGACACGCACATGCACACACACACACACACACACACACACACACACACACACACACACACACACACACACACACTCACACACACACACACACACATACACACACACTCACACACACACACACACACACACACACACACACACACACACACACACACACACACACACTCACACACACACACACACACACACTCACACACACACACACACACACACACACACACACACACACATACACACACACACACACACACACACACACACACTCACACATAGACACACACACACACACACATACACACACACACACACACACACACACACACACACACACACACACACACACACACACACACACACACACTTGAGGTGTACAGCCCGACCCCCACCAGCCTGCTCTCTGTCCTGCTGGGTGCAGTGAGGACATCAGGTTAGCCTGCTCTTGCTTCAGCTCTCCTCCATATTGATTATTGATCTGGTGGGGGAGGGGAGAGAGCCCGCAGGCTGCGTGCGTGTGTGAGTGTGTGTGTGTGTGTGTGTGTGTGTGTGTGTGTGTGTGTGCGTGCGTGAGTATGTGTGTGTATGTGTGTGTGTGTGTGTACGTGTGTGTGTACGTGTGTGTGTGTGTGTGTGTGCGTGAGTATGTGTGTGTATGTGTGTGTGTGTACGTGTGTGTGTACGTGTGTGTGTGCGTGCGTGCGTGCGTGTGTGTGTGTGTGTGTGTGTGAGTGTGTGAGAGCATACTCTATAAATAGCTTGTTGCAGATTCAGTGAATGTGTGTAGAGATTAATATTACAATAATATAATAATTAATATTAATATTAATATTAATATTATATTATATTACTGTGTCATTCACTAACTCACTCATTCATCCTTAAATATCATGATAAAAGAATATTCACCCACACTGAACGGAGCTTAGAAATTACATTTATTTTCATATTTGATTTTTATCCTCAAGGAAAGCATTCTTAGATTTACCATGAAGAGTCTGGAGAGTTTAGTGAGTTCGTCTGGTGTTGGGTGGAGGAATCACCTGGACCTCTGCAGAGGAGGAGGTGGAGGAGCAGGTCCTATTGAGGCACTTCTAGGCATGTCCTCTGGTCCCTCAGGAGGAGGAGCTGGAGGTGGAGGAAGAGGAGGAGCTGGAGGTGGAGGAAGCAGAAGAGTAGAGGGTGGTGGTGGAGGCTGGTCCTATTGATGCACTGCCAGGTGTGTTCTCTGGTCCGTGGGGAGGTGGAGGAGGTGGAGGTACAGGTGGAGAGAGGGCCTGTTCCTCTCTCCTTTGGCTCTGAATCACAGGGCTGGAGCGGGGTCCCAGTAGGGGGACTTTCCCTATGGTTCTCTCTGGTTCCCTGGTTCCCTGGTTCTCTGGCTCTCTGGTTCTCTGGTTCTGTGGTTCTCCAGGCGGAGCAGGACTAAGCTCTACAGACACACCAACAACAGGTCATACAGCTGTGTGTGAACCTGCTTCAGCAGGAACCCCCTCAGCCTTTGGATGTCTGAGGTTTGAGCCCCTCCAGCTACGTACCGGCGGTCAGAGCGTCTGCAGGGGGTCCACGGGGGACTGGGGTCCACCGGGGGCTGGGGACCACTGTGCCAGAACCCTGAACCCGGACATCAGGAGGACGACTGCAGGCAGGGCTGGGACCGGCAAAACCTCCAGAGTTCTGCAGTTCTGAATGAAGACACTCTGGCTGTCCTCCAATCAAAGAGCTCCAGAGAGGATGTGGAGGTGTGGCCAGGAGGAGTGAGGAGAGGAGGAGGGAGGAGGAGAGAGGAGGTTTGGGGGAGTCGTGGGGAGGTGATGATTAGATCCATGCAGGAACACTGAATGAGTCAGGAGGGAGAGAGAGAGAGAGAGAGAGAGAGAGAGAGAGAGAGAGAGAGAGAGAGAGAGAGAGATCAGCTTGTGCCAGTGATGGATGACAGGATGTGACAGGAAGGACCTGCTGTATAGAGACAGTCACACGATGATGACATCACATGGTGGTGGCTGACATGCTGGATGATCATGAATGATATTGAATATGTATTATTAAATGCCCAGCGCTGTTTCAGTGGTCTATAAATAGAAGGTGATTGTCAGCAGCGCTGTGTACTTACCTCTCCAGAGGTTCTTCTGGTCTCCAGGGATCCAGATGTTGTGTTCTAACAGAAGTCCAGCAGCTGTCTCCTCCCCTGAGTGCACCAGACTTGATGTCCGTTGGTCCTTGTCTTCTCTTAGTGTCATGATGGCTTCAGTATTAAACATCTCATGGATTATATAGCGTTCTACAGCATGTACGGACTTAAGAAGGATATATTTTCAGTACAACCTGAGCCATGTTCAACATTTCAACAGACAATACATGTTAAAAAATAGTGTAAATAATAAGGGTAAATGTAAAACTAAAACTAAATAAGCCTTAATAATAATAAATAAAACTACTCAATATATAAAAGTACATTTATATATTTATGATATAGAAAGAAAATCGCATCAGACTTCCTCCTCAAAATGTAGTCCTGGTGGCCGAACAAACATGACTAAAAGATGTAGTGTGATGTGGTCTTTATGAGCTACATCACCTGGGAGATGAGAGCCTTGTGATTATACGATGTTGGTTTATGGGTTAGGATTATATAGGATTTTAAAATGTAGGAATTATGTTTAATTATGACATGTTGGAACCATGTTGGAAATTACATGATGATAACATGAAGGATTATAACATGTAGAATTATGCATGTAGTATATGATGATGATCATAAAGCAGAAGAAGGGCATTTAGCAGACGCTTTTGTATAAAGCGACTTACAATCAGTACATTTGTGGGGTTCGACATGTGGACAGTTGGAGAAGGAGGGGGATCAAGGGGATCGAACCGCCAACCCTACGGTTAGTGGACGACCCGCTCTGTCTACTGAGCTATGCCGCCCCGTATATGAAAATGCATGTTATTGCAATAACATGTGGCACTATAAAATGTAGATTATAGATTATAAAATGTAAGATCATAACATGTAGCAGTAGAACATGCAGGATCATTACATGTAGGAGTATAACATGTAGGTTATTATCATAACTGGTAGGTTATGATTATAATGTATACCGTTGTATGATTATGATATGTGATTAATAATTCAGAACACTGGACAGTGATAGGTTAGTGTACAGATTCTATTTGTTTAGAAGAATCTGCTGAGAGCTTTTCAGGATAAAACTGTGAAAAAAGCTTCATCCTTCAGAAAACGACTTTTGATTATTTGAAAAGTGGTGCAAATGTTTTATCTTAAATTAATTGTATATGATTATTAGAATTGTATGATTTGGATTAGAATTAATTATATATAATCACTAATTATTTTTGTTCATAAGTATTGATTCAAATTATTTATGAAGTATTTATGGTTGCCAATATGGTTTTCCTAAAAGGGGAAAAAAGCAATCAAGACTGAGGTCCATAAAGTATTTAGTCTGCTGATGATGTTTTCATACTCAGCGTTTGAAGTTGATGATTGTATTGCCATATCATACTGCTAACCCTGAGAAATCAATATAGTAATCAATACATAACATCTTCACCATGCAGTCTGAATACCAAGGTGTTGTGGTCTGTGGATGTCTGCAGTGAAATATCCATAAATCTGCAGTGGTCTGAAAGTTACTGCAGCAGTCAAGAAAAAGTGTGATGCAGCGAAAATAGTACCTTCTTATATAAGTTGACTTTCAGACCAAAGGTGTTTGGT
>JAXIVH010000384.1:92500-102500 GCA_036785325.1 Urophycis tenuis
CTCCCCCAGAAGTCTTTAGCCCCTCCCACCACCCAGGTGTCAGTAGGTCCTCCTCTGGGACGCACCACCTGCTCTACGTCTTGGGGGTTGTAGTTAGTAATGTTGTAGTTTTGTAGTTCAGCTCTTAGGTCCCCTCCCCATCCTGGCTCCGCCCTAAATGTGGGAGGGACCAGGTGGCTAATCATGCTACTGTTAGCATTATTCATTCCTCTACTTTGATTCATGGTTTTAGTTCAATATGTTATGTTTACTACTTTGAATCCATATATACTGACATTTTTATTTCATGTTATTCTACAGTAACTTTGTTCATTTTTGTATTAAACCTGTCTGTTTGCATCCATATTTAGTCGTATTGTCTGCTGCTGTTATGACCAAGCTGTTGGACTGGAGGTAAACAACAGCTGAACAGCTCATTTAGTTAGACAGTGCAAACGCAAAAACATGTTGAATGAAATTTTGCATAATGATTTATTCACATAATATTATTTTTTCACATATATATATATATATATTGATATTATTGCTGCTGTTCTGAAGCCTCTGAGATATCCCACGAGCCCTATGTTGCCTCATATCTCATAAGTCATTATTAATGCATGCTGATTAGTACATTTCACAGGATGCAAGAAATCAAAAGTCTTTAGTTTAAAGTTACATGTCATAATCTATCATTCTAGTGATGCTTCTGTAACATGCCTCTCCCAGTCCGTGGGGAGCAGAGGGCACGGCCCTCTGCTCCCCCGCCCTCTCAGTCCGCTATGTACAGCCCCACGCCCCCAGGAGCCCCACGCCCCCAGGAGCCCCACGCCCCCAGGAGCCCCACAGGACCCAGGAGCCCCACGCCCCCAGGAGCCCCACAGGACCCAGGAGCCCCACGCCCCCAGGAGCCCCACAGGCCCTGCAGGGCCCGCCAAACCCCCTCAAACCCCGAGAACGCCGTGAACCCCGCGACCCCTAACGTCTGACCTTTGAGCCGCGGCGCTACGAGGAACGGCGGCGGCGCGTGTTGTGGCGGCGTGCGGCGGTGCGGGGGTGTGGCTATATGTGGTTGTTATGGCAACAGCTCCGTACCCTGTGTGAGATATACAGAACTGCAGCCATGGGGTGTTGGATGTGTGTGTGCACGTCTTCTTTTAAGTGTTTCACGGTCTAACAGTGACGACGTGAGGAGAGGCGACCGGCTCAACACGCAGCTAGCCTACGGATTAGGAGGAAGAAATAGTTTCAAAGAAAGTTAGCATTCTCTCAGCGGGTTAGCGTTAGCGCAGGCGGTCCGAGCCCCGCCCCCACGCTCGCATGCGCATGCACGGACACGCTGAAGCTCTGGCAAACGCAACACATACGCAACGGACGGGGAGCAGCATGGCTCCTCCCCCAGCGGTGCTAATAAAGGCCTTCAGAACTATCCTTAGTGTCTACAGTGTCCTACCTAGTTATACCTAGTTACTCTTAATGCTTTCATTTCTCTCATTTCTATTTTTTTCGTGTTTGTTTTTGGCAGGAGGCGCCCGGCAGACCGAGGCAGAGCAGAGCTCAGAGTTCCTCCTCCGGTTCCCCTCCAGGAGGCCCTCGGTTCCTAACTGAAGCTTACTCTACAGACTAAAGAGCCAGGTGGAGGCTCAGGGGGGGCGGAGGCGCCCCAGACCCCAGACGCTCCTCTCTGAGGCGAGGAGGCCCCTGGAGGGCGCAGCAGCCTCGGTCAGACGTAGGCTGACTCGCTGGACTGGGTCCTGCCCAGGTTGGGGGCCTGGGACAGGTGGGCCGCGTCCTTCTTACGCACCTCGCAGATGGACTTCCTGCGAGCCTGTACCCCTCTGACGGCCGTTTTGATCTTCCGCCAGCCGAGGTGGTTGAGTTCTGCTAGGTTGAGCAGCACACAGATGCCGCTGACGGCAAACATGAAGACCAGAAAGACGGTCTTCTCTGTCGGCCGCGATACGTAGCACTCAACCTCCTTCACACAGGGGTAGCGGTCGCACTCAAACATCCCCGGCACATTGAAGCCATACAGGAAGTACTGGCCGGCCAGGAAGCCGATCTCGAGGACGTTCCGGAACACCACCTGGATGACGTAGAAGCGCGAGATGCCTTCCTGCCTGCGCACCTTGGCGCTCTTCCCGTGAGGGAGGCTGCGGGCCATGTTGGGGATCTCCTTGGTCTCGGGGTCCTCCTTCCCGCTGTCGTTCTGCACCAGGATGCCGTTGATGTTCCGCAGCTTGCGGGCGTGGTGGTCGTGGCGGCCGTGGGCCCCGTGGCCCCCGTGGGCCCCAGGCCCGTCCATGTAGGGGTGCAGGAAGGAGTAGCTGCGCTCGCGCTGCTTGGCCGACTGGTGCACCGAGTAGGTGATGAAGCACAGGCTGGGCGTGCACACCAGGATGATCTGGAACACCCAGTAGCGGATGTGGGAGATGGGGAAGGCCTTGTCGTAGCAGGCCTGGTTGCAGCCCGGCTGCATGGTGTTACAGATGAACATGATCTGCTCGTCCTCGTACACCTTCTCCCCCACGATCCCCACGATCAGGATCCGGAAGATCACCACCACCGTCAGGAGGATCCTGCAGGGGAGCACGGACGGGGGGCCGGTATGGGAGGGAGATCAAAGAAAGGGGGGGGGGGGGGGGGGGAGAGGAGAAGATGGAGAAAGCAGAGAGGGCAGATGGAGGAGGGAGAGAGACAGGGAGGGATGATAGGGGAGAGAGAGGGAGAGAGGGGGAAGGAGAGGTGATAGGGGAAGAGAGAGGGAGAGAGAGGGGGGAGGGAGAGAAAAAGATAGTGAGAGAGATCAAGAGAAGAGATGAGACAGAGGAGAGAGGGTCCAGTAGAGGAGCCAGAGGAGGTGCAGGGTGGAGAAAACAGAGATGGAGAGAGGAGATGGAGGGAGAGCAAGAGAGAGAGAGAGAGAGATACATAAAGAGAAAGGTTGAGAGAAAGGAGAGAAATAGAGAGGGGAGACAGTGAAAGAAGAAAGAAACAGAAGGGAAAGAAAGATAGAGGATAGAGAGACAGGAGAGAGGAGAGAGACAGAGGGGAGAGAAAGTGAGAGAGACATAGGAGAGAGAGACAGAGGGGAGAGAGAGACAGGAGAGAGAGAAGAGAGGATAGAGAGACAGGAGAGAGGAGAGAGAGAAAGGGAGGGAGGGGAAGTATGGCCGTTAGTTCTGATGGACGGGATGTTATTTAAGGAGTGATTGACAGCTGGGTAACATCTGCTTGTGTTTCCGATGTGAATCAAAGCTGAACAAACATCGACTGTAGTTCTCATCTTACATGATGTTATGATGTTATGATGTAATGATGTTATGGCACCACGACACTCTGTGTGTCTGACAGAGCGAGAGAGAGAGAGAGAGAGTGTGTGTCTGAGAGAGCGAGTGAATGTGTGTGTGTTTGTGTGTGAGCAAGAGAGAGAGAGAGAGAGAGAGTGTGTGTGTGTGTGTGTGTGTGTGTGTGTGGGTGTGTGTGTGTGTGTGTGTGTTTGTGTGTGTGTGTGTGTGTGTGTGTGTGTGTGTGTGTTCTCAGCTCCTGGGGACTGCAGCACTATAAAGGTTCTTTGTGCTCCAGATACCCTGCACATTTCATCTTTCTGTCCTCGCGTCTGCAAGAGAAGTGAGTTTAATTCACACATCACTTCTGATCACATTTGTGTTCAGCACAATACAGATCAGTACATCTATACATCTGCACATCCATAGATGTATAGATGTACAGATGTGTACATTTATAGATCCGCACATCTATAGATGTATAGATGTGTACATTTATAGATCTGTACATCCATAGATGTAAAGATGTGTACATTTATAGATCTGTACATTCATAGATGTATAGGTATGTACATTTGTAGATCTGTACATCTATAGATGTATAGATGTGTACATTTGTAGATCTGTACATCTATAGATATATAGATGTGCAGATGTGTACATTTATAGATCTGTACATCCATAGATGTATAGATGTGTACATTTATAGATCTGTACATCCATAGATGTATAGATGTGTACATTTATAGATCTGTACAGCTATAGATGTATAGATGTGCAGACGCGTTCTGAGGGGCAGGTGGAGAACCAGCGGCCTGGTGGGTTCCCTTTAAACTCGGGAGAGCCGCTGGGAACCTCTAAATATGTCTGCAGTACACATGGCCTGGTTTCTCCCCCTCTCTCCCCCTCCCTCCCCCACATTCTCCCTGGGCTGGGCTCACGTAGGGGGGCCAGGGCTCTGTATGTGGGTCGCAGGACGGAGCCTGGACCAGAACTTTCTACATATATAGATCTACAAATCTATAGATATATAGACAGATCTATAGAGCTAAAGAGATACAAAGATAGATCTATAGATATACAGACAGATCTATATAGTTGTAGCTAAAGATAGAGCTATAGATATATATACAGATCTATAGAGCTATAGCTAAAGACAGATCTATAGAGCTATAGATATATAGACAGATCTATAGAGCTATAAATATATAGACAGATCTATAGAGCTATAGATATATAGACAGATCTATAGAGCTATAGCTAAAGATAGATCTATAGATATATAGACAGATCTATAGAGCTATAGCTAAAGCTAGAGCTATAGATATATAGACAGATCTATAGAGCTATAGCTAAAGATAGATACACATCTATCTGCCACGTGGTAGATGCTTTCATCGCATCGTACAACACTGTGAGGTCATACATTCTGAGCATGGCTGGCCCAGGGACGCCATGTGTTTTCCCCAGTTCGGCTGTGTTGGCTGCTGTGTGGCTAGTTAAGATAGCGGTTCCAGCGGGTTGGTTCTGCGCCATGCGGCTGCACTACAGGTTAGCCTGCAGCCCTGGTTTAGCCTGCAGCACTGGTTTAGCCTGTAGCACTGGGTTAGCCTGTAGCACTGGGTTAGCCTGCAGCTCTGGGTTAGCCTGTAGCACTGGGTTAGCCTGTAGCCCTGGTTTAGCCTGCAGCCCTGGTTTAGCCTGTAGCAATGGGTTAGCCTGCAGCTCTGGGTTAGCCTGTAGCACTGGGTTAGCCTGCAGCTCTGGGTTAGCCTGTAGCTCTGGGTTAGCCTGCAGCGCTGTGTTAGCCTGCAGCTCTGGGTTAGCCTGTAGCCCTGGTTTAGCCTGCAGCCCTGGTTTAGCCTGTAGCACTGGGTTAGCCTGCAGCTCTGGGTTAGCCTGTAGCACTGGGTTAGCCTGCAGCTCTGGGTTAGCCTGCGGCGCTGTGTTAGCCTGTAGCTCTGGGTTAGCCTGTAGCTCTGGGTTAGCCTGCAGCGCCGGGTTAGCCTGTAGCACTGGGTTAGCCTGCAGCTCTGGGTTAACCGGTAGCACTGGGTTAGCCTGCAGCGCCGGGTTAGCCTGTAGCTCTGGGTTAGCCTGCGGTGCTGCCATCCCATCATGTCCTCATCACCAGGAGCAGCAGTGCAGCATCTCAAGGTTGCTAGGATACCGCTGCTGCACTTTACTGTTTTTCAGCTCTGCAGAGCACAAGAGGAGGAGGAGGGGAGGAGGAGGCGGAAAAGGGGGAGAGGAGGCGAAGGAGGTAGGTGGAGCACTGCATTGTCAGCTCTTTTTGCTGCGTCAGGAGCAGCGAGTGGGTGGGGGTCCCTGTGTGCAGAGGTGGTGCTGGAGGGGAGGGGTGGAGGGGGAGGGGTGGAGGGGGAGGGGTGGGGGGACTCCCTGCGATGCGGCCGTGGGTGGCGCTCCTCTCCACACTGAGAGGAGGGGAGACAGTTTATTTTAAACTCCATTCATGCAGCGATGCTAACAACGTGCTGCAGGGAGGAGGAGCCAGCACTCAGCAGGGTTTGGTCCCGGGGGGGGCGATGTCCACTGGACCTCCTCCTCACCAGACCTCCTCCTCACCAGACCTCCTCCTCACCAGACCTCCTCACCAGACCTCCTCACCAGACCTCCTCCTCACCAGACCTCCTCCTCACCAGACCTCCTCCTCACCTGACCTCCTCCTCACCAGACCTCCTCCTCACCAGACCTCCTCACCAGACCTCCTCCTCACCTGACCTCCTCCTCACCAGACCTCCTCCTCACCAGACCTCCTCACCTGACCTCCTCCTCACCTGACCTCCTCCTCACCAGACCTCCTCCTCACCAGACCTCCTCACCAGACCTCCTCACCAGACCTCCTCACCAGACCTCCTCACCAGACCTCCTCACCAGACCTCCTCACCAGACCTCACCCAGCAGCACCATCTGTGAGGTTGGGTGTGCGTCACAAACCCTCCTGATGACCAAACACGTTCTCCTCCTCCTCCTCCTCCTCCTCCTCCTCCCGTCACATCCCGGTTACCACGGCAGCCGTCTCAAGGAGCCGCGCGTGTACCAGGGTTACCAACGTCCACCACCGCCCACAGCCGGGCGGGGGAGGACTGATGTTGTCACAGGCAGAGGTGATGACGTCACGGACGGAGATGAGGAGCAGAGGAGGAGCAGAGGAGGAGCATGAGGTCGCGGTCGAGGACCTTAACGATCACACACTGTGTGTGTGTGTGTGTGTGCGTGTGTGTGGTGTGTGTGTGTGTGTGTGTGTGTGTGTGTGTGTGGTGTGTGTGTGTGTGTGTGTGTGGGTGTGTGCGTATGTATGTGTGTGTGACTGTGCGTGTGCGTACATACGTGTGTGTGTGTGAGTGTGTGTGTGCGTGTGTGAGTGTGGGTACATACGTGTGTGTGTGTGTGTGTGTGAGTGTGGGTACATACAGTACGTGTGTGTGTGTGAGTGTGAGTGTGTGTGTGTGTGTGTGAGTGTGGGTACATACGTGTGTGTGTGTGTGTGAGTGTGGGTACATACAGTACGTGTGTGTGTGTGTGTGTGTGTGTGCGTGTGTGAGTGTGGGTACATACGTGTGTGTGTGTGTGAGTGTGGGTACATACGTGTGTGTGTGTGTGTGAGTGTGGGTACATACGTGTGTGTGTGTGTGAGTGTGGGTTCATACGTGTGTGTGTGTGTGAGTGTGGGTACATACGTGTGTGTGTGTGTGAGTGTGGGTACATACGTGTGTGTGTGTGTGAGTGTGTGTGTGCGTGTGTGAGTGTGGGTACATACGTGTGTGTGTGTGTGTGTGCGTATAAGTGTGTGTGAGTGTGTGTGTGTGTGTGAGTGTGGGTACATACGTGTGTGTGTGTGTGTGTGTGAGTGTGGGTACATACGTGTGTGTGTGTGTGTGTGAGTGTGGGTACATACGTGTGTGTGTGTGTGAGTGTGGGTACATACGTGTGTGTGTGTGTGAGTGTGTGAGTGTGGGTACATACGTGTGTGTGTGTGTGTGTGTGTGTGTGTGTGTGTAAGTGTGTGTAAGTGTGTGTGTGTGTGAGTGTGTGTATGTGTGTGTGAGTGTGGGTACATACGTGTGTGTGTGTGTGTGAGTGTGTGAGTGTGGGTACATACGTGTGTGTGTGTGTGTGTGTGTGTGTGTGTGTGTGTGTGTAAGTGTGTGTAAGTGTGTGTGTGTGTGAGTGTGTGTGTGTGTGTGTGTGAGTGTGGGTACATACGTGTGTGTGTGTGAGTGTGGGTACATACGTGTGTGTGTGTGTGTGTGAGTGTGGGTACATACGTGTGTGTGTGTGTGTGTGTGTACGTGTGTTTAACCATTAGTCTGTTCACGCTGTGGTCCACATCCAGCTGTCAGCAGAACGCTGGCTCTGCAGAACCCTGTGAGGGAGCCGCTGGCATCAGGGCTTTACCTTGGTATGTTGGAGGAGCTGTCAGCCCTCCTCAGACCCTGCCTCACCCCCCTCCCCCTCCCCCTCCCCCTCCCCCGCACAACATTCAATAAGCACGCAGAGCTCTGAAACACATTGACCAACAGAACCTTAAGCTGCACACTCGCAGCCTGGGCTGTTCTAGCTTAGCCTCAGGGACCCAGGCCCATAGCATCGTATGTTAGCACCATAGAATCTTACATTAGCAACATAGCGTCATGCCTTAGCAACATAGCGTCATGTGTTAGCACCATAGCATCATACTTTCATATGATCTGAGTATATGAGCAGAACCTTAACAAGTCATTGCACCATGTTGCTTCTTAGCATGTAACCGTACCATCATAGCATCTGAGGTTCTGTTGCATGATCTTGTGATATGAGCAAACTAGCATCCAATTTGACAAAGTGCTTGACTGCGAGGCCACTGGGAGCCATGCTCCACACACATCCCAACACCTCCACGTCTCACAGGGCTCGTGACCTCAGCCATGCTTCACACACATCCCAACACCTCCACGTCTCACAGGGCTCGTGACCTCAGCCATGCTTCACACACATCCCAACACCTCCACGTCTCACAGGGCTCGTGACCTCAGCCATGCTTCACACACATCCCAACACCTCCACGTCTCACAGGGCTCGTGACCTCAGCCATGCTTCACACACATCCCAACACCTCCACGTCTCACAGGGCTCGTGACCTCAGCCATGCTTCACACACATCCCAACACCTCCACGTCTCACAGGGCTCGTGACCTCAGCCATGCTTCACACACATCCCAACACCTCCACGTCTCACAGGGCTCGTGACCTCAGCCATGCTTCACACACATCCCAACACCTCCACGTCTCACAGGGCTCGTGACCTCAGCCATGCTTCACACACATCCCAACACCTCCACGTCTCTTAGGGCTCGTGACCTCAGCCATGCTTCACACACATCCCAACACCTCCACGTCTCTTAGGGCTCGTGACCTCAGCCATGCTTCACACACATCCCAACACCTCCACGTCTCACAGGGCTCGTGACCTCAGCCATGCTTCACACACATCCCAACACCTCCACGTCTCACAGGGCTCGTGACCTCAGCCATGCTCCACACACATCCCAACACCTCCACGTCTCACAGGGCTCGTGACCTCAGCCATGCTCCACACACATCCCAACACCTCCACATCTCACAGGGCTCGTGACCTCAGCCATGCTTCACACACATCCCAACACCTCCACGTCTCACAGGGCTCGTTGCCTCAGGGTGCTGGGGCTGAGCACCCTGGCATGACACGCTGCTAAACATCTTGAGTGAGCAGGGACACATGTTCAGGTTCTGTTCCTCATTTCTTACTGAGAGCAGATGTATGGTCTGCCTCCTAATGGGATGTCCAGACAGCTATATCTTAATCATATGACACAACAAGTTCAGACTCCTTATAGCCTCTGGTTTTACAAACATGAAGAACACATATCCTGACTCAAGCACATTCTGTGCTCTTAAAACCAGAGGGACTTCATGACTAAACTCATTGCTTAAAACAGCGCCTTCCCAAGTCCTCTGTCCCTCAGACCAGGTCTCCTCTGCCCTGCCTCCCCTCGGAGACACTCGTGGGTGAGGAGGACTCACTAGTATGACTCACGAAGGGTTCATCGCTACACCAACAGCAGTGTGATGCTCCTGCAGTCTGCAGGGCTGCTGGGTTCACACTATGCGTCTTCCTCTGCAGATGAACAGCACTGCAGTATGGAGGACATAACACACTCAGAACACACTCTGCAGATGAACAGCACTGCAGTATGGAGGACATAACACACTCAGAACACACTCTGCAGATGAACAGCACTGTAGTATGGAGGACATAACACACTCTGCAGATGAACAGCACTGTAGTATGGAGGACATAACACACTCTGCAGATGAACAGCACTGCAGTATGGAGGACATAACACACTCAGAACACACTCTGCAGATGAACAGCACTGCAGTATGGAGGACATAACACACTCAGAACACACTCTGCAGATGAACAGCACTGCAGTATGGAGGACATAACACACTCAGAACACACTCTGCAGATGAACAGAACTGCAGTATGGAGGACATAACACACTCAGAACACACTCTGCAGATGAACAGCACTGCAGTATGGAGGACATAACACACTCAGAACACACTCTGCAGATGAACAGCACTGCAGTATGGAGGACATAACACACTCAGAACACACTCTGCAGTCCAGGAGCACCCCCTGGCTTCACCAGAAGCGCTCATCCTGGTGAGGTGATGTTATCGTGTGA
>JAXIVH010000384.1:105000-110000 GCA_036785325.1 Urophycis tenuis
CCTGTCTCTGTACTGCCTAACCCCTACCTGCTCCTTAATGACCTGTCTCTGTACTGTCTAACCCCTACCTGCTCCTTAAAGACCTGTCTCTGTACTGTCTAACCCCTACCTGCTCCTTAATGACCTGTCTCTGTACTGTCTAACCCCTACCTGCTCCTTAATGACCTGTCTCTGTACTGTCTAACCCCTCCCTGCTCCTTAATGACCTGTCTCTGTACTGTCTAACCCCTTCCTGCTCCTTAATGACCTGTCTCTGTACTGTCTAACCCCTACCTGCTCCTTAATGACCTGTCTCTGTACTGTCTAACCCCTAGCTGCTCCATAATGACCGGTCTCTGTACTGTCTAACCCCTACCTGCTCCTTAATGACCTGTCTCTGTACTGTCTAACCCCTGCTAACACCTGCTGCTTAATGACCTGTCTCTGTACTGTCTAACCCCTACCTGCTCCTTAATGACCTGTCTCTCTACTGTCTAACCCCTACCTGCTCCTTAATGACCTGTCTCTGTACTGTCTAACCCCTACCTGCTCCTTAATGACCTGTCTCTGTACTGTCTAACCCTTACCTGCTCCTTAATGACCTGTCTCTGTACTGTCTAACCCCTACCTGCTCCTTAATGACCTGTCTCTGTACTGTCTAACCCCTACCTGCTCCTTAATGACCTGTCTCTGTACTGTCTAACCCCTACCTGCCCCTTAACAACCTGTCTCTGTACTATCTAACCCCTACCTACTCCTTAATGACCTGTCTCTGTACTGTCTAACCCCTACCTGCTCCTTAATGACCTGTCTCTGTACTGTCTAACCCCTACCTGCTCCTTAATGACCTGTCTCTGTACTGTCTAACCCCTACCTGCTCCTTAATGACCTGTCTCTGTACAGTCTAGCCCCTACCTTCTCCTTAATGACCTGTCTCTGTACTGTATAACCCCTACCTGCTCCTTAATGACCTGTCTCTGTACTGTCTAACCCCTACCTGCTCCTTAATGACCTGTCTCTGTACTGTCTAACCCCTGCTAACACCTTCTCCTTAATGACCTGTCTCTGTACTGTCTAACCCCTACCTGCTCCTTAATGACCTGTCTCTGTACTGTCTAACCCCTACCTGCTCCTTAATGACCTGTCTCTGTACTGTCTGACCCCTACCTTCTCCTTAATGACCTGTCTCTGTACTGTCTAACCCCTACTTGCTCCAAATGACCTGTAAAAGCTTTGAAGCCTGAAGGCAGGAAAGAGTCTGTCAGAGTGTTTGCGTCTCAACAGTAACACAGCCCAGCTTGTCCTCTGAGGAGATAGTGATGTGTATGTAGAGGTGAGGTGGTCTGATGCTGTTTGTCCTCGTTAGAAGATAAACTTCCCTCCGATGGAGTCCAGACCTTCTTACAGAGCAGGACACATTAGTGTCTTGTCTCTGCTTGTGTAGCTGTACACTGTCCTGCCTGATGCTGTTTTAAAAGCCTTGCAGGGCTATTACTTTGAAAATGCAACATGTGAAGCAGGAGTTAGCTTCAGTTCTCGTGCTCTGCATTTGCTACATGTAGAGAAGAAAGGATAATCAGCAATGAATATCCACTATTCAATTCACTGTTCTGTTGAATTTGCATTTCAACTTGATGGCATATGAGTTATTAATACGTCAAATGTGATGAATGCATTTCAGCCATACTTCACAGGCGTATGTGGTAAAAATTAACAAAACTACAACAGAATCAATTAAACATTTAGGTAAAATTGATTTATTCATCTGTCTGGAGCCATGAAAAGCTGTTAAATGTAACTTACACATGAATAAATAATTCAGGATCATAGTGTTTCACTGGAAACAAAAGATCAGTCTGTATTAATATTTAATGAATGACCTGGGATCAGTTACACAGAGTAAATACATTATTTACAAAATGAATGTTTCTATGTCTCAACCTACTGTATTCAAATACAGTAAAGTACATATTCAGTTGAGTTAGTGAACTAGATGAAGTCATAGTAATAAAAAGTAGATATGTTATGTTATGTTATGTTATGTTAGATATGTCTATTGCTGTCATGTCAGCAGGTCTCTCACAAATCTGATCTGATTTTCATTTCCCACTCTGGCTCTGTACCATCTGAGGGGTCCTACATGGTAGGACTGCAGGGTCAGAGCTCCTACTGTAACACTGTAGGACTGCAGGGTCAGAGCTCCTACTGTAACACTGTAGGACTGCAGGGTCAGAGCTCCTACTGTAACACTGTAGGACTGCAGGGTCAGAGCTCCTACTGTAACACGGTAGGACTGCAGGGTCAGAGCTCCTACTGTAACACTGTAGGACTGCAGGGTCAGAGCTCCAACTGTAACACTGTAGGACTGCAGGGTCAGAGCTCCTACTGTAACACGGTAAGACTGCAGGGTCAGAGCTCCTACTGTAACACGGTAGGACTGCAGGGTCAGAGCTCCTACTGTAACACTGTAGGACTGCAGGGTCAGAGCTCCTACTGTAACACGGTAGGACTGCAGGGTCAGAGCTCCTACTGTAACACTGTAGGACTGCAGGGTCAGAGCTCCTACTGTAACACGGTAAGACTGCAGGGTCAGAGCTCCTACTGTAACACGGTAGGACTGCAGGGTCAGAGCTCCTACTGTAACACTGTAGGACTGCAGGGTCAGAGCTCCTACTGTAACACGGTAGGACTGCAGGGTCAGAGCTCCTACTGTAACACTGTAGGACTGCAGGGTCAGAGCTCCTACTGTAACACTGTAGGACTGCAGGGTCAGAGCTCCTACTGTAACACGGTAAGACTGCAGGGTCAGAGCTCCTACTGTAACACGGTAAGACTGCAGGGTCAGAGCTCCTACTGTAACACTGTAGGACTGCAGGGTCAGAGCTCCTACTGTAACACGGTAAGACTGCAGGGTCAGAGCTCCTACTGTAACACGGTAGGACTGCAGGGTCAGAGCTCCTACTGTAACACTGTAGGACTGCAGGGTCAGAGCTCCTACTGTAACACGGTAGGACTGCAGGGTCAGAGCTCCTACTGTAACACTGTAGGACTGCAGGGTCAGAGCTCCTACTGTAACACTGTAGGACTGCAGGGTCAGAGCTCCTACTGTAACACGGTAGGACTGCAGGGTCAGAGCTCCTACTGCAACACGGTAGGACTGCAGGGTCAGAGCTCCTACTGTAACATGGTAGGACTGCAGGGTCCCAGATTACTAAATAACAAACAAGGATTCAAAAAGTACCTTCTTAGACGTATGACCCTTCCTTATAGCCGACCATGGTTATCACTCTCTTACTCTTTCTCCATCAATCACTTTCTCTCAATCAACACTCTCTTCTTCACTCTATCACTCTTCATATCACTCTCTCTATCACTGTCTCCTACAACCTATGCCCCCTCAACACACAAACATAATCACATTTAGGACTACAGAACAAAACACTATTCATGTTGTAATGTTATAATGGGCATGTTGTAATGGGCCTTTTTCAAAGTCATCTCAATATCTGTGATGAGGGAATCCTCGTGAGGCTTTTGAGCTCATCTCATCCATTAGCTGTCTTGAAGGAGCAGGAGAGAGAGACAGGTGGATGACACCGTGGGCAAGAGCCACTTGTTCAGAGTTCACCTGAACCCTGCCTAACCCTACCCTCATGCTCTTATTTGTTGTATGTCTTGGCACTTTAATCACTCTTTGTAATTTGGCTCTTTGATTGCTCTTGGCACTTAGTCAGAGATGTTGTATATGGTGGTTATGGTGGTTATGGTTAACCTAGCCATTGAAATGCTTTAAACTTGTTCTGGTGACTTTCTTAAAGCGTAATGTAATGTAATGTAATGTAAATGTAATGTAATGTAATGTAATGTAATGTAAATGTAATGTAAATGTAAAAGCATGTGATGTCATCCACCCCGGCTCCTGAACCCCAGACCCAGGCCCAGAGGGGACAGGACCCAGGACCCTCTGGGGAGGGGACAGGACCCTCTGGTGAGGGGACAGGACCCAGGACCCTCTGAAGAGGGGACAGGACCCTCTGGGGAGGGGACAGGACCCTCTGAGGAGGGGACAGGACCCTCTGGGGAGGGGACAGGACCCTCTGGGGAGGGGACAGGACCCAGGACCCTCTGGGGAGGGGACAGGACCCTCTGAGGAGGGGACAGGACCCAGGACCCTCTGGGGAGGGGACAGGACCCTCTGAGGAGGGGACAGGACCCAGGACCCTCTGGGGAGGGGACAGGACCCTCTGAGGAGGGGACAGGACCCTCTGAGGAGGGGACAGGACCCAGGACCCTCTGGGGAGGGGACAGGACCCTCTGAGGAGGAGACAGGACCCAGGACCCTCTGGGGAGGGGACAGGACCCTCTGAGGAGGGGACAGGACCCTCTGGGGAGGGGACAGGACCCTCTGAGGAGGGGACAGGACCCAGGACCCTCTGGGGAGGGGACAGGACCCTCTGAGGAGGGGACAGGACCCAGGACCCTCTGGGGAGGGGACAGGACCCTCTGAGGAGGGGACAGGACCCTCTGGGGAGGGGACAGGACCCTCTGAGGAGGGGACAGGACCCAGGACCCTCTGGGGAGGGGACAGGACCCTCTGAGGAGGGGACAGGACCCTCTGGGGAGGGGACAGGACCCTCTGAGGAGGGGACAGGACCCAGGACCCTCTGGGGAGGGGACAGGACCCTCTGGGGAGGGGACAGGACCCAGGACCCTCTGGGGAGGGGACCGGACGCCCGTGTCAATGACCGTGGGATGTTTGAGAATGGCTGGTTATTGTTCAGACGCTTCTTCGTCTTGTTTATTCCTGTTTATTCTTATTCATTCATTTTTATATTTATTCATTAATTCAACCGATGTTATGATTCCAAACTGCGATGTAGGATGACCTTGAGAGTCCTGCTGATATTAAAATGTTGTATTGTTAAATGTAGGATTGTTGCTATTATTACACCATGTTCCTATAAATTAAATGTGAATATTGTTGAAATATGTTCTAGCAGCTTAAAAATAACAATGGTAGA
>JAXIVH010000385.1:0-57675 GCA_036785325.1 Urophycis tenuis
GTTTTCTACCAGGGGGGTAACGTGTATTAGACTGATGATGGATGGATGGAAGAATAGATGGATGGATGCCATGGGAATGATTGTGTGACCTGGTATGACAGGTCCTTAAGGACATTCCCGCCCATGAAAACATCGCCATCCTCACGACAAAAACAAAGGTCCCCACATGCAAAGGTGCCCAACGTCCAGGGCTGGAAATGAGTGGAATATGTCCACATGGACCGGCTGTTGTTCCCAGTGCGGGGAACTGTAAGCGACGCAAATGCTAGTTTCGGAGGAACTGAAACCGGCAGCGAAACACGAGTTCAAACCTTTTCCGCTGTGACCGGCCCCTCGTTGATTTTTTGTTTTTTTTACATTGTACATTTGTGTAACTTTTACTGAGGTCTTTGTGTGTGTGTGTGTGTGTGTGTGTGTGTGTGTGTGTATGTGTGTGTGTGTGTGTGTGTTGCTGTGTGTGCTCGTGTAAGTGTGCGTACATGAACTTATGTCTGCGTGTGTCTCTCTGTGTGTCTGTGTGTGTGTGTGTGTGTGTGTGTGTGTGTGTGTGTGTGTCTGTGTGTGAGCTTGCATGCACAGAAATTCATGGCTGCGTGTCTTTGCCTGCATGCCTGTGTGTGTGCCTGTGTGCGTGTCTGTGTGCGTGCCCCTGTGTGCGTGCCCCTGTGTGTGCCCGTGTGCGTGCGCTCACGCGTGCGAGTGTGGTGCGCTCCCAGTGGCACGCCACCGTGCCACCCGTGTGTGTGTGCACGGCCATCTGTCGTGTTCCGCGGTCGGAACAGTCGCCGCGGCGATCGGCGCGGGCCAGGCCATTCACAAACACCAGACCCCTATTCCCAGGAGTGCCTCGCCAGCGGCATCGCCATAGCCACGCTTCTTCCACAAACACCCCGCGTCCACGTTCCCAGACAAAGGTTCCTCTCTGTCTCTCTCTCTCTCTCTCTATCTCTTTGTCTCTCTCTCTGTCTCTCTGTCTCTCTCTCGCGCGCTCTCTTGCTCTCTCTCTCTGTCTCTATCTCTTTGTCTCTCTCTCTGTCTCCCTCTCTCTCTCTCTCTCTCTCTCTCCTCTCTCTCTCTCTCCCTATCACTGTCTATCTGTCTCTCTCTGTCTCTCTGTTTCTCTCTCTCTCTCTCTCTCTCTCTCTCTCTCTCTCTCTCTCTCTCTCTGTCTGTCTCTATCTCTTTGTCTCTCTCTCTGTCTCTCTCTCTCTCTCTCTCTCTCTCTCTCTCTCTCTCTCTCTCTCTCTCTCTCTCTGTCTGTCTCTATCTCTTTGTCTCTCTCTCTCTCTCTCTCTCTCTCTCTCTCTCTCTCTCTCTCTCTCCTCTCTCTCTCTCTCTCTCTCTCTCTCTCTCTCCTATGAGACAGACATGGCCGTTCCGTCCTCGGGAGTCTGAAGGGGAATCGCTGGGGGCGACGGCGTGACACCCTGGCGTTCAGATTGTATCTTCTGTGGCTGTGACGCTAGCGCGCGGGGTGGGGGGGGGGGCAACACACACACACACACACAGGGGCGAGGAGTGTGATGCGGTCCTCTTGGATTAGATGGGATGAGGCCGTCTGTGTTATGACGGGGAGAGATGTGTTTTGATGTAATTGCCTCACACTTTGTACTTTTGTGTAAATAATCACTGAACATGAGCTGATCAGGTGAAAAGGCCATGTCATGTTGTTGTGAGCCATCTCATGACCTTTAACAAGGAGGCAGTACCAAGGTGTGTTCAGGATTGAACCCAGTGTTATAAACTTTATTAATAATAAATAAACTTTTTTATAACACTGGGTTCAATCCTGAACACACCTTGGTACTGCCTCCTTGTTATATATATATATATATATATACTTGTGTGTGTAACAATGTAAACTAACGTTTACATTGTTATATTATTTGGGATTGCCTCTTAATTGGAAATCTCATTAATTGGAAAGGGTCTCTGTGTGTGTCACTTAATGTGTGTGCAACTATTCACAACTGCAAATACTGTACTGTTTTGTACATGTGTCTCACACACACACACACACACACACACACACACACACACGCACGCGCCTGAGTATGTGCACTACGATCACCACAGGGATGGACCTAAAGTTCCTGGTGCGGACCACCGACCCAGACGCGGGTGCTCTGCTGTCGGCCCATCGGCCCCGTGAGACCCTCCGGCTGGGCCCACCCGAAGGAGACGGAGGGGCGGCAGAGCTGGAGCACGCGGAGGGGAGAGGAGACCCCCTGAGAGAGGATGTGGTCCCGCTGCACCACAACCGCACTGGTAAAGACCCCTCGGGTGTGAAGCCCCCTCGGGTACATTACACTGTAGTTGACCGGGGGTCTCATCCACGGCAGAACTTTCTTGAATATGATTGATGAGTCGTGTCTGTTTCAGTAGGTTTACATGCAGCAAGAAATTCGAATTTCTGATCGGATCAGGATAATGACATCCGTAAGACCGGATCACTTGTCCGAGTATACATGCCGTTCAGAGAATCGGATTAACGGTCGGAGCGTGGCTGACTCCGGACGCTATGTGGCGCTCTGCGCATGTGCAGAATGGCGATGCGCATGCGCAGAATGCAAAATCCGATTCAGATCCGATTGCTGAGTATACATGCCGTTAATAGTCCGACTATGAACGAATTATCCAGGTGTTGTTATCCGATTTTGAGATGTCCGAAGTAGGTCCGAAGTAGGTCGGATTAAGGTGTTTACATGCACTTAAAAAGTCCGAACGATGTCTTATACGATTAGAAATTCGAATTTCTTGCTGCATGTAAACGTACTGTTTCTTTCAGTCGTGTTTCTGACAGTGTGGTATTGTATTGTATCTTGTGGTTTCTAGACTCCGTTGGAGAGGGAGGCTTTGAGAGGGCATTGAGGAGGAAGAGGAGGATACTAGGCACAAGGTCTTCTGGTGAGTGGTGAGGAAGGGTCGTCTGTGGTTTGTTTTTCCAGAACTGAGCAAGTGTGCAAAGAGCCACTGGAGAGCCTTTGCTCTTGTCATCTGTGAAAGGTTTAGCAGCTGTTTGTGTATTTGTAAAGTGTAAAGGGGAATTTAGCAGACACTTTTGTCCAAAGCGACTTACAATCAGTACATTTTGTGGGGTTCGACATGTGGACAGTTGGAGGAGGAGGGGGATCAAGGGGATCGAACTGCCGACCCTACGGTTTAGTGGACGACCCGCTCTGTCCACCCGCTCTACCCACTGAGCTACTGCTGCCCCATATAGATTTCTTAATTTTCTTTCTAGATTGTTAGACGTTATTTGTTATACTAGAGAGATTGTGGCTATATTCAGACATTTTGGTAACTGTACTTATAAATGTATTCATTTTGCTATTTGATAAGTGATTTATTATACTCATATTTAGTTGTTGTTTTTTTAATCAACCATCAGTATGAACATAATACACACCGTGGATCAAGATTTTAGTAGAGTAGAGTTTCTGAGGTCCTACGGTCATACAAGTGCGCCATCGCCAGCGACCACCTTTAAGCAAACGGCTTTTTGCGTCCGTGTGCGGGTTCCCAGGCGAGGCGGCGGGCCCCTGCCTGGAGCCCATGGCGGAGGGGGGCTGCTCCGAGTACGCGCTCCTCTGGTACTTCCACCCCGGCGCCGGGGACTGCCGGCCCTTCGTGTACAGCGGCTGCGGCGGAAACCGCAACCGCTTCGCCAGCAGACACGCCTGCCGGAAGAGCTGCGCCTGGGAAGCGAAAGGTATTGGGCGTGTCTTTTGGGGTGGGAAGCGTTTTTTTAAACTTATTCGTACTTCAGTTACGGTTGTATTCAAATCTGGTCACTTGTTCCCTATCACTTATATAGCGAACGGTACTGTATAATGTGCACTATTTAGGGACAAAGTGAGGCAGGGAATAGGGAGGGGGGGGGGTTTTAGCAATGGCGCATTGCTCAAATGCGCACTTATTTCATGGTGCATTATGGGTAATGCACTTAAATCATGGCCAGCACTACAAACAAGTGGGCATTATGTAGACAAGGACAGATTAGATTGGCAAGAGTTTTGATGGTGTTGGATACACACTGATTGGCTCGTCTTATGTGTTTATGTTAAAATAAATGACTCTAACTGCCTCCACAGATCCTGAACTCTGGAGCTGAAGCCAAACAAGACACTGTTCTTTTGCACATAAGGGTGTAGATGTATGACATATGTTTGTGTTGATTCGATGTTGTGCTCCTGTATATAATAGGGATACTGTCGCAGATGTTTTTTTTTTATAGTATGGAAAGTGTGACTGTAAAGTGTAGCTACTGAGATGTTCAAAGTTTTTATATCGTCATTTCTGACCTTTTCTTTTTTATTTTCACGCCATTGAACTGCAAAACGACCAAAAAATATATGGTAACAGATGTAGTCTAATGTGTGTGACTGAGTGTTGGTCTGGGGGTGATTTAACATTCATCAAGTTCCTCCCTGCCAGAGGTTCGAGGTTCCAACGTCAATGCGGGCAGCCGACGTGAAGGTAGTCTCATAAATAAGCCTCTAGATTAATATCTCGTCTGCTGGTAGACATTGGGGTGTTTCACTTCCCTTCACATCATATTTGTTTCAATGTTTTCTTTAATAACCCCTCAGGGGGGAATCTCTAAGTGTGTGGTTTGCAAACACAACCTCAAGCCAGCAGTAGTTTACTGCAAAAAAACAAAAACAAAAAAAAAAAAACCTGAAAAGGTTTCAAGTCAAAAGATGAGACCGGCCGCTCTGGAATGCACGCACTGTGTAAACCCCTCCTGAAAATCCCTGTTTCCTGTCCAGGCCCCCCCCCCCATCACACACACACACACACACACACACACACACACACACACACACACACACACGCACACACAAGCGTTTGGCCTGTTCAACCTTTTGATTGCAGCTCAAATCTGTCTTGTCTTCCCGCTCCCCCCGCCCACCTAACGCCTATAACCCACTGACCTCTCTCTCTCTCCTCCCTCCCCCCCACCTCCTTCTCAGCCCCCCCCCCCCCCCGTACCTCTCCCCCACTGACACAGCCCCCCCCCCCCCCCCCCCATACATAACCCCCGGCACCCAACCTCTCACCTTGTGCTGCCTGCGCGTGTGTATTTACTGTAACTCGTAAAAAAACACCATAGTCGCCAGTTTGCCTCCCCCCCACCTCCACCCACACCCGCCGCCCCCCCTCCCTCTCGTACATATGTCCACCTGGCAGGGGCAGGTTTTGGGAGACAGATGAGGGTCCGACAGGGAGCCAGGCATGGGGAGGGGGGGGGGGGGGGGGGGGAGGGAGGGGGGTGTGAGATCACGAAAAGGCGGGCAAGGGGGTGGGGGTGGCGGGGGTGGTGGGGGGGGAGGGGGGGAGGAGAGAGAGAAGGCCGGACCAGACAGACGCAGCGAGTAGCAGGGGATTCCTGCGTGGGCGAGCTGGCAGGCCAAGAGGAAGCCGTTGCCGGCGACGACCACGACGTCACCGGCGTGGCGTGGGAGGGCATAAGGACGTGCCGGGCGGCCGTCGGCTTTTCCCCCCGCGGGCCGTCGTGAGGCGAGAGCGAAGAAAAGTCGAGGTCTCCGGGGGAGGGGGGTGGGGGGGGGGCGTCGGCGCTGGCTTTCGACCCCGGCGGTGACACACGTGACCGAGTGTGTCGGCGGTCGTCTCCGGCGCTTTCGCCTGGCGTGGAAGGAAGGCGTCCTTCGAGTGGGTTGGGTTGATGCACGGCATTGTCTCATCTCATATGGATGAGATGAGATGATGCCGTTTCACGTTGGCGATTAGATGAGATGAAATGTTCAGCATTTTTTAGACACGGGAACGAAATGTGTTCTCTGCATTCAACCCATCCTATGGTACATAGGAGGAGCAGAGGGGCTGCTATGTTCAGCAGCCCGGGGGGGCAAGTTGGGGGTTCAGTGTCTTGCTCAAGGACACGTCGACGTGCGGACAGTTGGAAGGGGGGGAATTGAGGGGGGGGGGGGGATCGAACCGCCGACCCTACGGCTGGTGAACGACCCGCTCTGTCCACCCGCCGCCCCAATAGTGCACAATAACAACAGTGCAACAATAGCGCACAATAACAATAGTGCACTAGGCATCCCCGGGAGAGCTTCGCTGTGGCTTTCGTTTGCATCTGTTCATCACTATTGCTTTTCATTCGTCTATTTTGCTAATTTTGTTTCAGAAACTCCCCCCCCCCCACACGAGCAATTGTCCTTGGCATGGGTTGAGACACAGGACCCGGTGACAGAGGGGACACACAGATCTCCAGTCACTTGTAATGAGGGTGTATACGTTCACCACAGATGGTGAAACTGTTATTTCCTCAGATCAATTACAGAGCAGGGGGGGGGGTTGGGTGTGAGTAGGAGGACACCTCGACCCCCCCGCCCCCCGCCCCCGAGAATTATTTAAAGAGTCGTGTCAAACCGTGATCACGCGGCCGCTGATTGGCTCGTTAAAGCCAGAGTAGGCAATTTGGAGGAACCAGCCACGCTAAGCTACGGGGTGAAAATCATTATCGACATTGAAATTGCCCAGTCGAAAATGATCCACCCCCCACCCCCCCCCCCCCCCCCGCGCGTGCTTCCCCTTCGCAGACCTCCCTGGCGAAGCCGTTCAGTATGACTCTCCTTCTAGGCTCGCGTTGGCAACAGGTCTGGCCAGCCTCATGCAAAGACTCAAAGACTCGGTCAAGTGCAATGAACGCACGGGGCCAAGCGTGCTTATGGTTGGCAGGGTTTATCGCAGGCCTACAAGATGGCGACGGTATTTTTATTTATTTAATTTTTTTTTTTTTTTTTTGGCGTTTGATTTATTGACGGCTGATGTCGGGATGCGAAGAGAATTTCTGCAAATATGACAACAACAACAACAACAAAACTGCCTCTAACATCGCCCACCCAAACTTTAAAGGAGCCAACGTGAGCATGATGGAGTGGCTTCTGATGATGTCATTAAGCCCACACTCGTTATGGGATGATCAACCCCACCTGCACCTTCCTTCCTCCTACCGGCAGCCCCCCCCCCCCCGTTCCCGGTGTGTTCATGAGCTTCATCTTGTAGCCGTTAGGAGTGTGTGTGTGTGTGTGTGGGGGGGGGTCTTGTCGCTGTATCCCAGAGCATAGGCATCCTCCAGATCAGAGGCTCCCATTGTATCTCCATCAGCAGCAGCAGCACTGTTCCACTAGTCACTGTTGTTTTATGGATTGCATGAGTCATACACTTTCACATAGGCTGCTCTAACTTTTAATATGCCTGTGATCGTTTGAGGCTTCTATTTTCTTCCTATAATTGTACAAAAACAATCAAATGATGTTAGAAATAGGCTACACACGCGCACACACACAAACACAGTGTGTGTGTGCATGCGTTTGCGCGCACGCGTGCGTGCGTGTCAGTGTCAGTGCGTGTGTGTCAGTGCGCTGTGTGCGCGCCGACAACAGAACACACCGTATTATATAGCAGACCAAAATGTCAACCGCGTGACGTTGCTGCTGGCGCATGGCTGTGGTGCTTAAGAGCGTCTCCGCCTAAATGGTGGCGCTGGGAAGCAAGAACACGCCAAAACTCGTGACGGGCAGACACAGCGCGCACTGCTCACTTCAGGCGGAGACGCGAGGGCAGATTCATGTGTTTCAACTTCAAGGACATCTGATCGCATCTTTTGTAATTCTATATAGGCCTAAGGGCACGGTTAGGTTGAATTGCCGATTCTTCGCTGCAGTTTTGCTCTCATTAGGTGAGTTCTAATATTTCTATTTTTTTATTATTATTATTTCGAATTCCTTTAGGATTTGGCTACTTATTTTTTGTGTCATAGGGATTGTAGCCCACGCGATAAATTACCCTTTGAGGGTGCGTTACAGTGTTAATTCACTTTGTCTATCAAATGTACACAACATATTTATTTGGGAAATTATGTTATCTCATATTATTCTGTTTTTTCTTGTAATACGTGGGAAATGCATGAATCCAAAGTGACTAACTTGTTCCCATCTCCCGTGGGCATCACCACCACCACCTACCTCCACCACCACCACCTCCTCTACCACCACCACCACAGAGGACGGCATGCTGTCCATCTTGAGGACCCTGCTACTCATCTCGGTGCTCTGCGCGCGGAGCAGCAGCAGCCTGTGCCTGCGTCTCTACCACAGCGGCTCGGACGTCCTGTGCGACCGCGAGCACCACCAGGTGCCGTCCGGGGACCCGCGGCCCGGCAGCGTCCGGGCTTCAGATTACTCGCCCGGCGTCGCGGACAACTGGGGGTCTCTGTTCAAGAGCGCGGAATTCCTCTCCTCCGCCGAGTCGAGGGCAAAACGGACCTCTAACGGCCAGCCCAACTACCGGATCCTCAGTCAGACTAAGCTGCGGAGCAAGATCCTGCAGAACAGCGCCAGGAGTGACCGGAGGAGCAAGTTCACGCTGTCGTTGGACGTGCCCACCAACATCATGAATATTCTCTTCGACATGGCGAAAGCCAAGAACATGCGCGCCAAGGCGGCGGACAACGCGCGCCTCTTGGCACAGATCGGGCGCAAGTGACCGCGCGTTTGGTGCGGTACGAACTGACAATGCACCCGGTGTTGACGATCTTTTCAAAAAAACAGACAGGAGTGTTAGATTTTAACTAACACCGGCTCTTAAGTTATAAATTGCACCCCACATTGACAACTTAATTTTACTTCCAAAAAAAACAAAAAACGTTGGACTGGAGAGAGCGCGTGGAACGGAACGGATGAAATGTTTGTGCTCTTTGGCTAAAATTTCTTAAGTTTCTAGCACATGTTCTCTAGCTGCATAATTTATCAAATAGGCCTTCAAGAATTAATGAAGTGATTTATTGCATGTATGTCAAGCTGTCTTAGACTTCTTGTACTGTCTTAATTTTATTTTAAATATGATTAGGCTATGTTGAGAAGATTTAATTTCAAAACGACTTAGGGTTCTTCATGTTATGAAACATTTTAATTTATATTTAAAAAACAAACAAACAAACATGCAATGACACAATTAAACAATTGATACATGCATGCGTGTGTGCGTTTATCAGATGTCTGTTATTTTTGTACTCAAATGATTATTTTACTCAAATAAAGCAGATGTGTAACAAATCACCCGTTCTTCTCATGAACAAAAAAACAAAATGTCTGGAGCTGAGAAACGCGCTCGGCTGGTGCATTTTGCGCGTTGTAGTTCAGTTGATCGATAAAACACCACGACGGATCTCTCCTCACGCCCCGTGGTGACTCAGGACCACCGGCTGCAGCTCCCACCTGGTTGACCACCCATCCGGTCGGCCTATTATTGGGGGGGGGGGGGGCATTTAATTATCTCTTTTATGTTCTTTTTTTTTTACTTGTCATTTCCCAAAAATATGTTTTAGCCGTGCAATTGATGTTGTGCCCAGACCGCTTGATTCCTAAATAGGCATTGTTTTTTTTATATACCAGATAGAGCCTGCAGAAGGCATGTAGGACAATGGGTAACAAATCAGACGTAGGCCTATCACGCTTAACATCCGCACTTGTATCCAATTAACTTAGGCTACTTCATTTAAGTTACTCTATTTATCGTGAATTGACCCTAAACAAAACGAAACAATAACTCCACGATGAAGCAGTCAAAATAAAAGCTTGGCTCGAATTGTAGTGTACGTCTTTAAGATTTTGCAGTGCTGCATTGTTGTTGTTAAAATGTCTATGAAGTTAGAAGTCAGAAACGTCCGTTTCTCTTGCCTCGGTTTCATGACTTTGATTTGTTCTGTATCCGGCCAGCAGAGGGCCTCAGAGATACATACATCCATTATAACTTTTACATCTCTGGCGTGAGTCACCATTCTCCCCTGCAAAAAAAAAAACACTCATCAACAATGTTTCATAAATAAAGGTTATTCGGTGCCTTTGAAATAGATGCTGTAAACTGGGTCCCCACACAGAGAAGAAGCAATAGCATTTCATGTAGAGAGCAACACGAGCCTATACCACCTCTTCGCATTTGTCACAGCTGGCAAGTAAAGGGCAATAATAATCTGTGTGAACATGTTTCTACCTTATGAAACACGAGAGACGCGTAATGAGAATAAGCTCATTTCCCACACATTTTTGTTTTAAGATGTTTCTATGTAATCGTCCTACATGATTAACCCATACTTATCTTTGGAGGCCTTTTGCATTCTTTTGTGTATGTTTTTCCCCCTTCCTTGTGCTTTCCATGCACTGAATTCCCTTTTTTTTCTAGGGTGTTTGCTGTGTGTGCTTCGTCCTGGCTTCATTCTGGCCTCCCCACCTCATGTCCCATAACACGCTTATCAAGGGCAGCCATTGTTATTGTTTAAGACCCAGGTAGTATAGAGAACATGCAGAGAGCCCGCTTCTGACTGGCCAGGGCAGTCTTCTGGTTTGCATGCTGGCAGGGGTCTCCTCATAGACCCGGGCGTTTTAGGGGGTAATAAAACGGTTTTAATGAGTGTTTTAGAGCCGCTGCTAAGCCATTTTCTGTAGTTTATTGGGGAGAAAACAAAGGGTGTAAAAACACACATAAAACAAAGGGTTATACAATATATACTGCTTTTTGCAGTGTTTCAATTCACGTAGATGGGGGGGGGGGGGTGTCACCAAACTCTGTGTGCGTGTTAATGTTTGGCCTCACGGATTAAGAAGTTGTATAACGGCCTGGTGTGAGGAGGACTATAAACCCTTATTTGTACACTTAGCACACTTACTTGTGATGCAACACTTCAGATTATGTACACAGTGGTGTTGGGTAACATGGGGGTCTGAACGCGACCTTCTTTGACACCTTTGTGTTATTTATTTATTTATTTATTCATTTATTTATTTATCTATTTATTTTACGAGTTACACAAGGTGATTTTTTACTTTCAAGCCGCGTGGAAATGATCTGTGTGGTTTGTTTAACTCCATGTCTGCTTTACATTTGAGCTCGCTGAACAGTGCAGAATCCAGCAGCGCATAACATGGGTACATTAATATCCAATAATAGCTCAAAAATACGTGAAGGAACAGTGATCATGGAATAAATATAACACTATAAAAGACTAGTGTGTTGTCATTGTCAGAGTAGTGTCGTGGTTGTAGTAGGTCCAGTGAATCCGTACAAAATACATCATGTTGTATAATTCGATATAAGAGGGTTTGATTAGTATTTTTCACCATTATAGGAATAACAACTGGTTGCTTGGTCATTCCAGACAGTCTGTTTGCAGTACCAAGATGGTGGGCCTCACTAAGATTCATTCTTGGAATCTCAGATCACGTGACCGGCGCCCTCCCACAGCCTACATCATTATATTTAGACGTTAAGCGGAACAAGATATTCCCAGATAGAAACCCAAAGTCTGCGCTCGTCGCCGAAGGCAACCGTCGCTGTCACCCCGGCGTTAGTCAAGGCCTGCCAGAGCGGGCCCGAAGCCACATGTGATCAACAAAACCGCCTTGATGGTAACTGCTCAGTTCGCGGTCGCGCCGCGGCTCGGTTCGACCCTGACTTTGAGAGACGCTCCGCAGTCGGGATTGGCTTCATTCCTCGCAGAGGGACCCTTTGGAGTCAGTGTGTGGATGTTGTCCAGGATTGCCATAAAAAAAAAATCACGTTTGACAAATACTAAAAATATATAAATGCAAATAGTCTTTTGTTATTAATTTGATTATTTGGTATTTACGTAATTTCTTAACTTTTTATAGCATACTTGAAAGGCCGTTGAATATTTTCCTAAATATTCTCACCTACTCACCTAAACGATACAGGTGACGTCCCTAAATTATTATAATCTTCTATTATATTCTGGCAAACAGCACCCCCTGCTGGTCAAGTGAAGCAAACGCTTGACCGTTGCTCAGACTATGACGTGACTTCCGTCGACGTGGACGCATACAGGAAGCGTTCACTCATTCTGCTACGTGGAAGAAGCTTCCTATGCTTGAGAGTCAGCTGGCCTCATCCTGACAACTGTCTTGCAACCATGATTAAGAAATTTGACAAAAAGGACGAAGAATCTGGTAAGATTACGATCGCATATGAACATTAACGGCAGCGCAAAAAACCAACAAACAGACAGATGCGTAACGTTAGCAGTGACCCGACATTGCAAAGCTAGCTCACTTGTTAGCTCGTTTGCTAACGATCGCCTTTATTGATTTAATGATATGCCACTTACGCACTGATATAAGAAGTGTATACTCTTGTGATATCATATAAACCAAACTGTAGAGGTTTGAGCAAATTACAATGTCGCTAGCGGTTTAATTTTGATCGTTGACGTGTTGCCATCTAGAGGCTGTGTTTGTGTTCCCTGTACCTGTGGGTCAAATGCTGGGCTGATGATCGCTTGACAGACCTCTAGTGCATTGTTTTAAACGTAACGTTTCTTTTATCCTCTTTTAGGAAGTGGGTCAAACCCCTTTCAGCATCTGGAGAAGAGCGCCGTCTTACAAGAGGTAGGCTAATCCTTCGGCCGCTGTTGGTCCGTGGAGACACCTTCTTGGAGAAAAGTATTGATGCGTTTAAAAGAGTGCATGGGTTAGCCTATAACGTCCGACTTATTGTTGACAGGCGCGTATCTTCAACGAGACTCCCATCAACCCAAGAAGATGCCTTCACATCCTCACCAAGATCATCTACCTCCTTAATCAGGTAAAGGAATATGTCAAGATGTTACTGAAGGACTCTTAAGTCGCCGCCCCAGTCTGTCATGCTCTGCACTGTTTACACACTTTTGTGTCTGTGCAGGGGGAGCACTTTGGGACCACAGAAGCTACAGAGGCCTTCTTTGCTATGACCAGACTGTTCCAGTCCAATGATGTAAGTTTCGTCATGTCAAGTCGAAAACCGAATTGGTTATTGGGGCTGGTAGTTGGTACAAGTGTAAATATGTATTTCTATTACATTTCTTTGTTGTTTTTTTTTAAATATGACTCAAAATATGTTTTTCTTTTCAGCAAACCTTGAGAAGGATGTGCTACCTGACCATCAAAGAGATGGCCAACATCTCTGAGGACGTGATCATCGTCACCAGCAGGTGAGACGGCTGCAGACCTCAGACATGCTGGACGTCTATTGCCATTCACAGCTCACAGCTGAAGTTCAGTGGGAACGGTGCTGATGAGGGGGTTTGGTTGTGTTCAACAGCCTGACCAAGGACATGACTGGCAAGGAGGATGTGTACAGGGGTCCCGCCATCCGAGCTCTCTGCAGGATCACAGACGTAAGTGGCAGCCTGTTGCCCTGGACCAGACCGGTGGGCTGCGGTTCCAGAACACCTGTTGTCAATACGAGTTCAATGCTAAATATTTCTCAACACAATATGTGTTGTCATCCCACGTCCAGCTTCATTGGTAGTCATAAGCTATGTGTTTTTAAAATGTCCCAATTGGGACAATTAAACCTCCATCCATCCATCCATTTCTGCCGCTTATCCGGGGTCGGGTCGCGGGGGCAGCAGCCTGAGGAGGGAAGCCCAGACTTCCCTCTCCCCAGCCACTTCGTCCAGCTCTTCCGGGGGGATCCCGAGGCGTTCCCAGGCCAGCCGAGAGACATAGTCCCTCCAGCGTGTCCTGGGTCTTCCCCGTGGCCTCCTCCCGGAGGGACGTGCCCGGAACACCTCCCCAGGGAGGCGTCCAGGAGGCATCCTCACTAGATGCCCGAGCCACCGCAACTGGCTCCTCTCGATGCGGAGGAGCAGCGGTTCTACTCTGAGCCCCTCCCGGATGACCGAGCTTCTCACCCTATCTCTAAGGGAGAGCCCGGACACCCTGCGGAGGAAACTCATTTCGGCCGCTTGTATTCGCGATCTCGTTCTTTCGGTCACTACCCACAGCTCGTGACCATAGGTGAGGGTAGGAACGTAGATTGACCGGTAAATCGAGAGCTTCGCCTTTCGGCTCAGCTCCTTCTTCACCATGACGGACCGGTGCAGAGCCCGCATCACTGCCGACGCCGCACCGATCCGTCGGTCAATCTCCCGCTCCATCCTCCCCTCACTCGTGAACAAGACCCCGAGATACTTGAACTCCTCCACTTGAGGCAGAATCTCCTCCCCGACCCGGAGAGTGCACTCCACCCTTTTCCGGCCGAGAACCATGGCCTCGGATTTGGAGGTGCTGATCCTCATCCCAGCCGCTTCACATTCGGCTGCGAACCGCTCCAGTGAGAACTGAAGGTCACGGCCCGATGAAGCCAACAGGACAAGATCATCTGCGAAAAGCAGTGACGCAATCCTGAGGCCACCGAACCGTAACCCCTCAACGCCCTGGCTGCGCCTAGAAATTCTGTCCATAAAAGTTGTGAACAGAATCGGTGACAAAGGGCAGCCCTGGCGGAGGCCAACCCTCACCGGAAACAGGCTCGACTTACTGCCGGCAATGCGGACCAAGCTCTGGCACCGGGAGTACAGGGACCCGATGGCCCGTAACAGCGGGCCCGGTACCCCATACTCCCTGAGCACCCCCCACAGGGCTCCCCGAGGGACACGGTCGAACGCCTTCTCCAAGTCCACAAAGCACATGTAGACTGGTTGGGCGAACTCCCATGCACCCTCGAGTACCGCGCCAAGGGTATAGAGCTGGTCCACAGTTCCACGGCCGGAACGAAAACCACATTGCTCCTCCTGAATCCGAGGTTCGACTATCCTACGGACCCTCCTCTCCAGGACCCCCGAATAGACCTTACCGGGGAGGCTGAGGAGTGTGATCCCCCTGTAGTTGGAGCACACCCTCCGGTCCCCCTTTTTGAAGAGGGGAACCACAACCCCGGTCTGCCAATCCAGAGGCACTGCCCCCGATGTCCACGCGATGCTGCAGAGACGTGTCAACCAAGACAGCCCCACAGCATCCAGGGCCTTTAGGAACTCAGGGTGGATCTCGTCCACCCCCGGGGCCTTGCCACCGAGGAGCTTTTTAACCACCTCGGCGACCTCGGCCCCGGAGATAGGAGAGTCCCCCCCCGAGTCCCCAGACCCTGCTTCCTCAGTGGAAGGCGTGTTGGTGGGATTGAGGAGGTCTTCAAAGTATTCCCCCCACCGATTCACAACGTCCCGAGTCGAGGTCAGCAGCGCCCCGTCTCTCCCATACACGGTGTTGACAGAGCACTGCTTCCCCCTCCTGAGACGCCGGATGGTGGTCCAGAACCTCCTCGAAGCCGTTCGGAAGTCCTTCTCCATGGCCTCACCAAACTCCTCCCACACCCGAGTTTTTGCCTCCGCAACCGCCGACGCCGCGCCCCGCTTGGCCCGCCGGTACCCATCAGCTGCCTCAGGAGTCCCACGGGCCAAAAAGGCCCGGTAGGACTCCTTCTTCAGCTTGACGGCATCCCTTACCGCTGGGGTCCACCAGCGGGTTCGGGGGTTGCCGCCGCGACAGGCACCGACGACCTTACGGCCACAGCTCCGGTCGGCCGCTTCAACAATGGAGGCACGGAACAAGGTCCACTCGGACTCTATGTCCCCCGCCTCCCCCGGGACATGGTTGAAGCTCTCCCGGAGGTGGGAGTTGAAGCTCGTTCTGACAGGAGATTCAGCCAGACGTTCCCAGCAGACCCTCACAGAACGTTTGGGTCTGCCAGGTCTGACCGGCATCTTCCCCCGCCATCGGAGCCAACTCGCCACCAGGTGGTGATCAGTTGACAGCTCCGCCCCTCTCTTCACCCGAGTGTCCAAGACATGCGGCCGCAAGTCCGATGATACAACTACAAAGTCGATCATCGAACTGCGGCCTAGGGTGTCCTGGTGCCAAGTGCACATGTGGACACCCTTATGCTTGAACATGGTGTTCGTTATGGACAGTCCATGACGAGCACAGAAGTCCAACAACAAAACACCACTCGGGTTCAGATCAGGGGGACCGTTCCTCCCAATCACGCCCCTCCAGGTCTCACTGTCATTGCCCACATGGGCGTTGAAGTCCCCCAGCAGAACAAGGGAGTCCCCAGACGGGGCGCTTTCTAACACCCCCTCCAAGGACTCCAGAAAGGGTGGGTACTCTGAACTGCCGTTCGGTGCATAAGCACAAACGACAGTCAGGACCCGTCCCCCCACCTGAAGGCGGAGGGAGGCTACCCTCTCGTCTACCGGGGTGAACCCCAACGTACAGGCGCCGAGCCGGGGGGAAACAAGCATTCCCACCCCCGCTCGGCGCCTCTCCCCAGGGGCAACTCCAGAGTGGAAAAGAGTCCAACCCCTCTCAAGGACACTGGTTCCGGAGCCCAAACTGTGTGTCGAGGTGAGCCCGACTATGTCCAGCCGGTACCTCTCAGCCTCGCACACCAGCTCAGGCTCCTTCCCCGCCAGAGAGGTGACATTCCACGTCCCCAGAGCTAGCTTCTGCAGCCGAGGGTCGGACCGTCCAGGTCCCCGCCTCCTGCTGCCGCCCAGCTCACATTGCACCCGACCCCTTTGGCCTTTGGCCCTTTGACAATTAAACCTAATCTCATTAAAAGCAGTAACATGTGTAAGTAAAATAGTAGTCACTAAATGATCACCACTGGACCACTGGACCCGCCTCCTGCTCCTATTTACTGTCAATGCGATCGTCACTAACTGGGACTCTCTCTGTGTGTTCCTCAGACCACCATGCTGCAGGCCATAGAGCGCTACATGAAGCAGGCTATCGTGGACAAGGTGCCCAGCGTGTCCAGCTCCGCCCTGGTCTCCTCGCTGGTGAGACGCACGTCCGCCTCCCGATTCCTCCAAGAACAATCCCCTCCGGGGATCCAAGTGTGGTAGTGGGTAGCGTTTCCGTGGTAACCCCTCCCTCTGTTGTTGTTGTTGTTGTTGTTGTTGTTGTCATCGTCGTCCACAGCACATGGTGAAGATGAGCTACGACGTGGTGAAGCGCTGGGTGAACGAGGCCCAGGAGGCTGCCTCCAGTGACAACATCATGGTCCAGGTGAGACCCTCACTCATTCACACACAGTGCACAGAGCTGTGGGCAGGGTGGCGCCGGGCGGACTGGGTTCGATATGGCCGTGGTCATCCTCGAGCGTGCTGCTCCTTAATGCTCTCTATCAGAATTCTCTGTACGTTACTTTGGATTATTGTGTCTGCTTTAAGGGTTATGAGGTTATGGGACTATTATGATCCAATAAAAACCAAAAAAATAGGGAGAGATAGATAATAGATACTTTATTGATCGCTGTGGGGAAATTCAAGGTCCCAGTAGCTTACAAGACATCACACACAACATACAACATAAACAGGCTGGCAAAAAAAGGAAAACTGCCTGAATAATATGGACAACAAAAAGATACTCAGTAAAAAAGTCCACATGAATGTACAGAGGGATGTATAAGTATGGGATGCTTGCAGTGGCGGGGCAGGGCCTGGCCCTGTGATTCAGTATGTATGGTCAGGTGCTCTATGATGGTGTGTGATGGTAGTGCAAATAGGTCCAACACTGCAAGGATAAAATTGAGAGACCAGCATTAAATATTAAATATGGACAATATTGTAGACAAATGTATATAAACTAAAACATATATAGCAGTGCAAGGGTACAGTTTGAAAAAACAGCATGAAATGGGCATTGTAGGGAAAAGTGTAAACAGTAGGAGAGACAGACAGACACAAACATACTTTAACGATCCCTGAGGGAAATTGCATTTGTTACAATACTCCAGGGAAAAAAAGAAAGAAGAGACAGACACTCTATGTATAATAGAGTGTTAGAATATATAAATATATAATATAAACCTATGTAAAATATAAACCTAAAAACCTATAAACCTAGACAACAATCACTCTTATTGTTTTAACGGCGGCAAAGCCCACATCACAAATGCAGCTTGGGCCTGTTTGTCTTCTTCGCCTGGCCTCCTGGAGAGTCAAGTGTGTTAAAGTGTGTTCCCCTCCCTCCCTCCCTCCCTCCCTCCCCCCTCCAGTACCACGCCCTGGGCCTGCTGTACCACCTGAGGAAGAACGACCGCCTGGCCGTGTCCAAGATGCTCAACAAGTTCACCAAGTCGGGCCTGAAGTCCCCCTTCGCCTACTGCATGCTGATTCGCATCGCCAGCAAGCTGCTGGAGGAGACCGAGGCCGGGTACGTGGCACCGCTGTCAGGCCGCAGCCCCGGTGGTCCAATCAGAGGATTCAGTGTGGCTTTTATTTGTTGTGGGCCTGGAAGGTAGTCAGTCCATTGTGATATGGATGAACAGGGAATATGTCAAGTTGAATAGGTCTTGTGAAGTACAAATGCCAAAACTTATTCCGCTTCAAGCTTCACAAATGCAAGTCATTGGTGGCCTTCCCTATGAATAAGTGAATATTATTCAAACTTTTTTTTTCATGATGCCATTATTTGTGTTCGTAGACCAAATAATGACAATGCATGAACTTGAAAGTAAACTTTCTGTGTGTGTGTGTGTGTGTGCGTGTGCGTGCGCGTGTTGCTTGTGTGCGTGTGTATGCGTTGCAGCCACGACAGCCCCCTGTTTGACTTCATCGAGAGCTGCCTGAGGAACAAGAACGAGATGGTGGTGTACGAGGCCGCCTCTGCCATCGTGCACATGCCCAACTGCACCGCCCGGGAGCTGGCGCCCGCCGTCTCCGGTACGTCTCCCGGCGCTGCTCAAACGGCACTGCCTTGTAACCGGCCGGCCGTAACCAGCAAGAACCAATGGAGAGTACGGCGTGGGGCTTTGGGTTCCTCCGGGTGACGTTGTTGTTGTCTTTCTGTCTCCCAGTTCTGCAGCTGTTCTGCAGTTCGCCCAAAGCAGCCTTGAGATACGCTGCGGTCAGGACCCTCAACAAGGTAACGCACGCACACACGCACACACACACATGCACACACACACACACACACACACACACACACACACACACACACACACACACACACACACACACACACACACACACACACACACACACACACACACACACACACACACACACACACACACACACACAGTTTTGACAACATTCAATCATTGATACCAGCTAAACATTAGAATCAAGTATTGTATTGGGGGCACCAGTAGCTCAGTGGGTAGAGTGGGTGGACAGAGCGGGTCGTCCACTAATAATAATAATAAATTTTATTCTAAAAGCGCCTTTCAGGTCACTCAAGGACACTGTACAGACAGAATAAATTAAAATCACATGAATGAAATATACAAATCACATGATAAAATTGACCATGGTAAAAAAATCAACATAATAAAATAAATAGAAATAAACCGTAGGGTCAGTGGTTCGATACCTCGATCCCCCTCCTCCAACTGTCCACATGTCGAACCCTCACAAATGTACTGATCGTAAGTCGCCTTGGACAAATGCCCCCCTTATTGTATTAAATTAGTTGCGGTTTCGCTGTGTGTCCACCAGGTGGCGATGAAGCACCCGTCGGCGGTGACGGCGTGCAACCTGGACCTGGAGAACCTGATCACGGACTCGAACCGCAGCATCGCCACGCTGGCCATCACCACGCTGCTGAAGACGGGCAGCGAGAGCAGCGTGGACCGCCTCATGAAGCAGATCTCCTCCTTCGTGTCCGAGATCTCCGACGAGTTCAAGGTCAGGTTGCCCTGAGGTTCACAGACGTGTCCGTCACAGTAGGGGTCGACGGGGGGGATGTGTCTTGGGGGAGGGGTCTTCATTCAGTCAGGGGATGGAAAACAACGTGAAATATGGAAAAAATAATGGGTGGATTGGGTCAGATATTCAGAAGATTAGATTAGATTCAACTTTATTGTCACTGTGCAGAGTACAAGTACAGAGACAACGAAATGTAGCCGGCCTTGTAACCAGAAGTGCAAAGGAGCGATTTAAGGTGCAGTCTAAGTAGTGCAGTATGAGTGGACAGTTTTAAAGTGACAGTAGTAAGTAAAGTGACAGTCGCAAATAAACAGTGGCCCTTTAAATTAACCAGTAAACAGTGTGAGTAGTCAACAGTAAACAAAAAAAAAAACAGATTGTGCAGTAGAGGTAGAAAATGACTTCCCTAGAAATCTTTCTAGGAAAAGGCACGGCTGTTGGATCATTTATCTGTATTTATAATAATAAATGGCGAACAATTGTTGAACTGTGTGTGTGTGCTGCAGGTGGTGGTGGTGCAGGCCATCAGCGCCCTCTGCCAGAAGTATCCCAGGAAGCACAGCGTCATGATGAACTTCCTGTCCAACATGCTCCGCGATGACGTAAGCCTTCACCCCCCCCATCCCACCGCAGTCTGCCTCACTCTGTCTCTCTCTGTCTGTCTCACTCTGTCTCTCTCTGTCTGTCTCACTCTCGGGTCTCTTTCTGTCTGTCTCACACGCTCTCTCACTCTCCCCCCTCTCTCTGTCTCTCTCTCTCTCTCCCTCTCTCCCTCTGTCTCTCTCTCTGCCTCTGTCTCTGTCTCTGTCTGTCTCTCTTTCTCTGTTTCTCTCTCTTTCTCTCTCTCTCTCTCTCTCTCTCTCTCTCTCTCTCTCTCTCTCTCCCTCTCTCTCCCCTCTCTCCCTCTCTCTCTGGTCTCTCTCTCTCTCACTCGTCCCTCATGTCTCTCGCCCTCTCTCCCACCAGGGGGGCTTTGAGTACAAGCGGGCCATCGTGGACTGCATCATCGGCATCATCGAGGAGAACCCCGAGAGCAAGGAGACGGGCCTGGCCCACCTGTGCGAGTTCATCGAGGACTGCGAGCACACGGTGCTGGCCACCAAGATCCTGCACCTGCTGGGCAAGGAGGGCCCGCGCACGCCCTCCCCCTCCAAGTACATCCGCTTCATCTTCAACCGCGTGGTGCTGGAGAGCGAGGCCGTGCGAGCAGGTAGAGAGACATGGGGAGGGAGGGAGGGAGAGAGAGGGGGGAAGAGAGGGAGAGAGGGGAAGAGGGGGAGAGAATGAGAGAGAGGGGGAGAGGGAGGGAGAGAGAGAGGGAGGGAGGGAGAGGGGGGAAGAGAGGGAGAGGGAGAGAAAGAGAGAGAGGGAGAGGGGGGAGGGAGGGAGGGAGAGAGGGAGAGTGAGAGTGACTATGAATACTTTCAGTGCATCCCAGTTCTTTAATTGACCTGTGTTCTTCCGTTGCTTCCCGTAGCTGCTGTCAGCGCCCTGGCTAAGTTTGGAGCCCAGAACGACGACCTGCTGCCCAGTGTCCTGGTTCTCATGCAGAGGTGCCCGTCTCACCACCTCCCATGCTACTCCCATGCACTCGCATACTGACCAATCACAATAGACCTGTCACATACTGACCACTCACAATAGACCAGTCACATACTGACGACTCACAATAGACCAGTCACATACTGACCAATCACAATAGACCAGTCACATACTGACCAATCACAATAGACCAGTCACATACTGACCAATCACAATGTGTGTGTGTTGTGTAGGTGTATGATGGACAGCGATGATGAGGTGCGGGACAGAGCCACCTTCTACATGAACGTTCTGCAGCAGAAGCAGAAGGCCCTCAACGCAGCCTACATCTTCAACGGTATGACACACACACACACGCACACACACACACACACAGGCACACGCACACACGTCAGGACATGGTGGTGAGGTTAATGTGTGTGTGTGTGTGTCTGTGTGCGTGTGTACACCAGGTCTGTCTGTGTCGGTGCCCGGGCTGGAGAAGTCTCTGCACCAGTACACGTTGGACCCCACAGAGAGACCCTTCGACATGAAGAGTGTCCCCCTGGCCACCACCCCCATCTCAGAGCAGAAGACAGGTAACCCACCTGCACCACTGGAGTGTCTGGTCTCCAGCTGCACCCTCTGAGAAGCGATAGGAATAGTATTGATATAAAGGGATAACCAGTCACCATATTGGTGTAAAGAAGCCCTTTGCAGGCCTGAAACAACTGGGTCTGAGTGACAGTCAGTCCTGGCTCTCCCCCCGTAGAAACCCAGTTGACACCCTTGTTTCTTTTCATCCCCCTCTCCCAGAAATGGCGCCCGTGGCCACAAGCAAGATGCCAGAGAAGCTGGCCCCCTCGCGCCAAGACATCTACCAGGGTGAGTCAACTTCACGCCAAGCCTAGCGTAGCCGTCATGCCTAGCATATCCGTCATGTAGCCGCCTAGCGCCACTGCATTCGTCGCAAGTTAAAGTAAAGATTTAACATTACAATTCTACAAAACAAAAAGATGCATTTGATTGAAAAATGAATAATGATTACTAACGTTTGAGATATTTCACACAAAAAAAACAACAACCCTGATGTCTTTTTTTCGTTTTCGGCCCGACAGAACAACTGGCGGCCATTGCGGAGTTCCAGGGCTTGGGCCCGCTGTTCAAGTCGTCGGAGGCGGTGCAGCTCACGGAGGCGGAGACGGAGTATGTGGTGCGCTGCGTCAAGCACACCTTCTCCCGACACATGGTGTTCCAGTTCGACTGCACCAACACGCTCAACGACCAGCTCCTGCAGAAGGTACGGTGCTCTGCTCACCAGTGGTTCTCAACTGGTCCGGCTTCGGGAACCACCATCACACCCTTAATGACAAAGCTGCGACCCAAATCAAGGAAAATGTTCTCAACTTCTCAAATTTATTTAACACAACATAACACTTCAGGAACTGCACTATTAAACTATTCAGTCACTTATTCGGGCAATAAAAAATAGACAGCACTCCGCTGCATTAAAAAAAAATCCTCTTCAAAATAAAAGCACATGAATTTTTTCTTTTTTGCCCGGACAAAGGCCCATGACCCACCAGTTGAGAACCACTGCTCGTGTGTGTGTGTGTGTGTGTGTGTGTGTGTGTGTGTGTGTGTGTGCGTGTGCGTGTGTGTGTGTGTGTGCGCGCGCGCGCGCGACAATGGTCTTGATGACGAAACAGAGTTTTGCATCACTAACGTTCACATTCAAGAATGACTTATGTCCTATGTGAACATAATTTAAAGTATTGGAATGCGTGTGGGTGGGGAAAAAACAAGATGGCGTACGTTAGGTCCACACCTCCCTGCCCTCGCCACGTTTACAGTGGTAGAGAATGTAATGGTGTGTGTGTGTAATGTAATGGTGTGTGTCTGTGTGTGTTTCAGGTGGTGGTGCAGATGGAGCCTTCGGAGTCGTACGAGGTGCTGCACTACATCCCCGCCGCCAACCTGCCCTACAGCCAGCCAGGCTCCTGCTACAGCCTGGTGCGCCTGCCTGAGGAGGACCCCACCGCCGGTACGCATCCTGGGGGAGGGGTCAGGGAGTCACAGTGGATTGTGGGAAATGTAGTGTCAGCGGAGTACCCTAGCTACCATTTGGACATTTTTAAAAAATAAATGCATTTTTATTTGGGTAAACATGACTACTAAGTGACATGCAGTAGGAGTAAATGGCAGAACATCTTAAAACACACACTCTATTTTTCAAAATAAGTTATTGGTTTGCGAATGATAAACTGGAGTCCGGGCTGAATCTCTAGCAGGGGAATACGTAATGCCCATTCATTTTAGATGGCCTTAGATTCTATCAGCAGGTCAGCGGTGACCTGACACTGAACTGGCCACCCGTCAGCGTGTGTAAGACGTCTCACCGCTTGTGTTTTGCTCCGTCCGCTGCAGTGTCGTGTACGTTCAGCTGCACCATGAAGTACCTGGTGAGAGACTGTGACCCCAACACCGGGGACCCCGACGACGACGGCTACGATGACGAATATGTGGTGCGTAGCCCCCCCACACACACGCACACACTGCCATTCTCCTCCGCCAGCTGTTTAAAAATATGTTGTACATGGATGAGTGTTTTGTCTTGAATGGAAGATGTCTGCTTGCATAGGGGCAGTGAACCTCGTGGAAAAAGTTAAGAAAAAATGAACAAATGGATATTCATATGACGATGTTTATCCATCTCTTTCTCTCGCTCTGTCTCGCTCTCCCTCTCTCTCCCTGTCTCACTCACACTCTCTCGCTCTCCCTCTCTCTCTCTGTCTCACTCACACTCTCTCGCTCGTCCTCTCTCTCACTGTCTCTTTCTCTCTCTCTGTCTCTGTCTCTGTCTCTTACTCACACTCTCGCTGTCTTTCTCTCCCTCTCCCTCTAGCTGGAGGACCTGGAGGTGACTGTAGCGGACCACATCCAGAAGGTTCTGAAGCCCAACTTCGGCGCGGCCTGGGAGGAGGTTGGAGATGAGTTTGAGAAGGAAGAGACGTTTGCGCTGTCGTCAGTACGCACGCTAGACGGTACGGAAACGCCCGACGCCGCAGTCAGAGTGATGTCTCGCATGTTCCTGCTTCCGCTGAGAAGCAGCCAAACTGAATTCATGAATAAAATGCAGCAGAAAGTTTTTAGTATCCTACTTGATAATGACCGATTATCGATCATCACAAATCGATTCATTTTCTGTGGTGGGGTGGCAGTAGTTCAGTGGGTAGAGCGGGTGGACAGAGCGGGTCGTCCTCTAAACCGTAGGGTCGGCGGTTCAATCCCCTTGATCCCCCTCCTCCTCCAACTGTCCACATGCCGAACCCCACAGATGTACTGATTGTAAGTCGCTTTGGACAAAAGCGTCTGCTAAATGCCCCCTTATTCATGTGTTTAATGCTGTTGAAACGCATGGCGGGTTAACCATGTGGGGATGTGACTCTAACTTCTGGTTCCCTCCCCCGTGCTGTCCTGTGTGTGTGTGCAGAGGCCGTGGGCAACATCGTCAGCTTCCTGGGCATGCAGCCGTGCGAGCGCTCCGACAAGGTTCCCGAAAACAAGAACTCCCACGTCCTCTTCCTCGCCGGTGAGTCGCAGAACCGCGGATCCCCCGCGCCAGGGTTCTAACGCGCGTCAAAGCCAGTGGATCCATTTTGTTCTTTCTCCGCCGGTGGTGCAGATGGTCAGACCGTTTTGCTTTGACTTGACGTGCTCGTGAAACCTTTCTAACCAGCGTCTCCCCCCCCCCACCCCCCTACCTCCCCCCTCACCCCATCCAGGTGTGTTCCGCGGAGGTCATGACCTGCTGGTCCGCGCCCGCCTGGCTCTCTCTGACGGCGTCACCATGCAGGTGACGGTGCGCAGCGCGGACGAGACCCCCGTCGACGTCATCCTGGCGTCGGTCGGCTAGACTCCTCCCCCCCCCACCCCCACCCTTTTCTCACACACACACATGACCAAAGTCCTCGCCAACGTTCACTTATCTGTACCCCCCCAACTATTTTCATATCCATGTCAGGCGCGCCACTACTCGCTCAAAATGTCTTTGCTACTCGGTGGTCTGGCTCTATGCGGTGGTAATCTCTTCTGTTCTTGTGGTTATTATGCAAAGTTGAAATGAACGCGTTTGGGTTTCGTCACCCTTAATAAAGACTCACCCGTGGAAACCTGTAAAAAATGACCACGCCAAGTCTCTTCTTAGAAAAGTAGTTTTTAATTCACCAAAAGGTTGACTCTTTTGTTGTTGTTTTTTGCATCGCTACACAAACATTGACACTCCTGTTTGGACGTGGATTTAGAATGCTGGTTGGTAGCTGAATCTGAGTTTAATTTGATCCCTGCACATTTTGTCACCTCCGATAATTGAGTGCACCAAATAGTCAACCTTCATCATTTTAGGTCATTGGACGTTACTACAAGTTAGTTCAAGCTGTAATCTATAATCCGACTCATACGTGACCTCATACAGTACATACATCACACATGTACACACGCATGCACAGGTTTGCGTTACTGTGGTAACGACAACACGTTAGCGTCCAATGCTTGTAGATTAGTTGGGTGGTGATGTAAAAACATACGCATACGCGTTTCCTTCAGGACGTGCACCACCACATTTTGTTAGGTTCCTCGTGAAGCAGTGAACACCGCGCATACAGTGTATGTGAGCGGTCAGAAGGAGTTGATGAAGCTGTAGTAGGCGTTCAGGAAGCCCATGGGGTCCTCCAGCTGAGGGTAGTGGCTGATGTGTTTGTCCAGCACGGTGAAGGTGGACCTCCGCACCAGCTGCCTGCATGACAACACAGGATGGTACAGAATGTGTGTGTTAGTATGCGGATTTGGGCTGGAATTTTCTGTCCGAGCCCGGCCCGCGTCCGACAGAACAGTAACGGAACGCGACAGGCATCAAGCTTTTTATGTCCAAACCCGACACAGTTAAAGTCTTATTTTTTTCATACTAATGATACATTTACGTCTGTTTATGAAAGCCCCGCCTTTATTAAGAAGAAGAAGAATTACTCTTTTGATCCCGTGAGGGAAATCTGGTCTCTGCATTTAATCCAATCGTGAATTAGTGAAACACTCAACACAGTGATGGTGAGGCACACACTTAAATCCTATGCAGTGGGCTGCCTGCAACAGCGTCGCTGTTGCAAATGCCTTGCAGTTGCTTAATATGCCCCTGCCTTGTGGGGCAGCCGTGGCCTACTGGTTAGGGCTTCGGACTTGTAACCAGAGAGTCGCTGGTTTGAACCCCGACCAGTACGAATAGCTGAAGACACCTAATGACACATTTAGGTGCCTTGAGGAAGGCACCTAACTGCATTTAAGTGTCTCCAACAGCGGCGATGTTGCTGACACTTAAATCTGATGCAGTGCATTTAAGTGTGTGTCCTCAAGGCACCTAAATGTGTCATTAGGTGCCTTCCTCCAAGGGCACCTCAGCCGTTCGTACTGGTCGGGGGTTCGAACCGGCGTCCCTCTGTTTACAAGTCCGAAGCCCTAACCAGTAGGCCGCAGCTGCCCCACAAGGCAGGGGCATATTAAGCAAATGCAAGGCATTTGGAAATGTCAACAAACAGATGAGCGCAACATGCGCGGGTAAATAAAAAATGTCAAATCACACAGATGTGACTGAGCCCGACCCGAACCAGAGCATAAATCTGATGCAGTGAGCTGCCAGGTGCCTTCCTCAAGGGCACTTAAACCGTTCGTACTGGTCGGGGTTCAAACCGGCGACCTTTCCATTACAAGTCCAAAGTCCTAACCAGTAGGCCGCGGCTGCCCCGCAAGGCATGTTAAGCAACTGCAAGCCATTTGGAAATGTCAACAAACAGATGAGCGCAACATGCGCAGGTTAACGCACGGGTAAATAAAAAATGTCAAATCACGCAGATGTGACTGAGCCCGACCCGAACCAGAGCATAATTTCTAAATTTTTGTCTGAACCCGACCCAAGCCCGTCTGGCTCAGGTATCCATCCGCTAGTGTGTGTGTGTTCTGTGCACCTCTGCACACGCATGTTTCACCTGTTTTAAAATCAACCCTGTTTTGTCCATTTAAGTCACACATGACAGACACCAGTTTCCAGGTTATAAACTCTTAAAAAGCGCTGCATGTGAAGAAAATGTGTGACTTGTCGCTAATTCAAACGTTCTCACAACACCCACGTTCAACCTTCTGACAGTTATTTTTACTTTGAAACTGCAGACGAACATTAACTTTAACCGCACCCGGCTAAAATAATGAAATGATTCGCTTATCCACGCTGTTCCTCTCGTCTGGAGGGCTGACCTTATTGGTCAGCTGGTAACGAGCCAGAGTGGCTATATTATTACATTAGCCATATTATGTTGATGCAATCAAGGCATTTGAAACAAATCCAACACAAATGCAATCACGCAAACAAAATGAAATGACGCCGTCGTTTGGCCTCAGGCAGAGCTGAATGAAACACAATTCATCAAAAGCCATAAAGTAAACGTGCGCTGTGATGTATTAAGTCCAAAGAAAACAACACGTGGTACGCATTCAGTCTGGGACCCGACGTTCAGCTCCAGCACTTACTGATAGAGACGGATGAAGTGGGGGTGAGGGTTTACTGGGTCCAGGGGTCCATAGATCATGTGCACTGAAGGAGGAGACACACACACACACACACACACACACACACACACACACACACACACACACACACACACACACACACACACACACACACACACACACACACACACACACACACACACACACACACACACACACACACACACACACACACACACACAGAGTTAGGAAGAAGCCCCACAGAGGAGTGGCTTCAGTGTGTAAATCAAAGTATCTGTTAGCAAGCACGCCAAGCTAGTAGGGTTAGCACTCGTAAGACAGTGTTGTTATGTACTGGTAAGTAGTGGGTCACGTTCATGGTTTTCAACGAATTGTGTGACCGCCCAACACACTTTTGTTGTAACTGATGACAACGCAGCTGTGTGTTGACGCAAATCGCACCCAAGTTATTTCAGTGACGGCCAAAGGAAAATCCGGACCACCAAAAGATAAGACAAAAAAATGCCAAAAATGCCAAACATGAGGATTTGTTGTGTCTTAGTTATTTCATGGCTACGTGTAGGCATGTAAAATATCACCATCTGCTGGCTGAAAGACCACACTGCACATTCATTTACTGCACACAAGACGCTCATCGGAGGATTTTCTTTGTGGCGTCAGGATCGCGGTGAGCCTCACAAATGAATGAATTACAGAGGTTGTAATGCCGCTCGCGGTACGAATTACAACTCGGTTAAGCCACACCCCCCAACACCCCCACCCACCAGCCGGGCCGACTCGTCTCAGCGTACGCGTAAGCAGCTACTCGACACATGGCTAAGCGGCTTAAGAGTTTGGGTTGCCCGGCTCAGATTTGTCTGGGCGTGACAGCAGTTCCTGGCCCACTACTCCACAACAACCACAACCACAACCACAACAACAGCAGCAGCGCTCCCAGGGACAGCTACTCCATGGCCTTGTGTACAGTATGTGTGATAAGCGTGGCTCCCCACTACTCACGCGGGATGTGGGTGGAGGTCAGCCCGCCAACCCATCTGTCTCGGTGCTTCGCCCTCTGGTTGATGAACTGCAGCACACTGCAGAGGAGAGGGACAAGAGCGAGAGGGGGTTATGAAGTGGCACACTTTTTCACTGGAGAGAGAGAGGGGATGAGATCGATGGATGGAGACTCGCGTCACGCGTCTTGTGAGTGTGGCACCGCGCTGTTCCATGCACACCTGTCCATGACCAGGTTCCCGTCGTTGTAACGCAGGCCCGTCCACATGTCCCAGAACTCGGCGTCGGAGGGCTGGGTGTAAGGACCGAACACCTCGGCAATCCTGCCCGGCGACACAGGAACACATGAACACACAGACACACACACACACACACACACACACACACACACACACACACACACACACACACACACACACACACACACACACACACACACACACACACACACACACACACACACACACACACACACACACACACACACACACACACACACACACACACACACACACACACACACCAACCCAACGTAATAATGCAACCCAAGTGTTGGGGCTGCCAGATATGCGTAATCCTCCCAACAAATATAAGCCGGTTAGCTCATCAAGTCAGCTCAAGAACAATACACTTAATTGGTCATTTCCATATGTGGACTTCATACATGCGTGTGTGTGTGTGTGTGTGTGTGTGTGTGTACAACACATGTGTACATAGCGTGTTTCCATTACATAGACGTGGGCTCCTGCCTACCCTCTGCAGAAGATCATGTAGTTTGTGAGACGCGTCAGCAGAGGAGACAGCAGAGGGAAGTCCTTGAGAACCTTCAACACAAATGATAAGAAACACACGTCTGTTAGGCTACGCTAATGGCTAGCCAGTCAACACTGACGAGTCACACGTGAGTCAAAAGAGGTTATGACATAGAGAATTCATACTGTATAATACAAAAAGGTAATTTAGGAATTGAATTGGGGAAATTAATCCCTCGCTTACAGTCTGAAACAGCCTTGGGTAGTGTGTTTCAGGGAATATTCCTGTTAAAAACAGGGAGTAGAATGGGAGAGAATATCAAGTGTTTTTAATATCTTTATAAGAAACAGCTGGAAAACATGACCATAAACGTTCATAACACTCCAAAAGGGACAGAAGTCAGATATACTGCCTTTACAAACGTGTAGCATACATCAAAATATACTGTAAGTGACCCAGTGACCTACAAAACACTGGCCCCAGTCTGAGACCACACAGAATTAATCCTTTAGTAAACTGTAATGAATTTGGATCAGTACTCAGTGTTGGCCAATACAAGTAATAATCATAATCTGGATTAGCAGTGGCAAAGGTGTTAATAAGCCATGGTGTGTTCTGGGGCTTTTCTTGAATGGCCAGCATGGAGCTAATGAGAGAGAAACACGGGGGACCCCGACAGAGCAGAGTAAACACGGGGTGACTCACCTCCATTGGACAAACAGAGGCTGTTGATGGTCAGGTGACCTGTTCGCTTCTGGTCACTCCTAGAGAGAGTGCGTGGAGTGAGTGAGTGAGGTTGTATTAAGTATGTCATTAATTTTTCAGTCAATATTTAGAACAATTCTTTATAACTAATTGGACGATTTACCCTATATATAGCACATCATCAAACGTGCATACAAAAACATACACCCGAGTGCTAAAACACAAACATGCACGCCCATGTGCAGCACACACACACACACACACCCTCACACACACCCACATCCCCCCCCCCCCCCCACACACACACACACACACACACACACACACACACACACACACACACACACACACACACACACACACACACACACACACACACACACACACACACACACACACACACACACACACACACACACACACACACCTGTAGAGCAGCTCCAGGGCCACGGTGTCGCCGTAGTCGTGGGCCAGCAGGTTGAGCCTCTGCTCGGCCAGCCCCAGGTGGGCCAGCAGGGCCTCCACCAGGCCGGCCTGCTCAAAGACAGAGTACCTGTGGCCCCGCTGAGACACAGTGGGGGGGAGGGACCGGGGATGTGTGTGAGAGATGTAGGACTTCAACTGAATCAACACAGGCAGACATGTTTGACTATTTCGGCATGCAAAGCAATTCAGGTCCACGTATTCATAATAACTGCTTCGCTGGGCATTTTGGTGTGTGTGTGTGTGAGTGAGTGAGTGAGTGAGTGAGTGAGTGAGTGAGTGAGTGAGTGAGTGAGGCAGTGAGTGAGTGAGTGAGTGAGTGAGTGAGTGAGTGAGTGAGTGTTTGTGTGTTTTATAGACACATACGGGTTTGTCGCTGAAGCCAAAACCCAGGAAGTCCAGTGCGATGACTCGGTGGAAGCGCTGGTTGAGCGGTTCCCAGATCTGTTTGCCAAAACAAAAAAACGACAACGTGAACATTTCCCAGACGTTGACATGTCGATGACACAACCCAATAATAAAAAAAAAACACAGACTCCAAAAAACACCAAACGAGCTCCACGGCACTCAGGATTTCCTGTTACCTTGTTCCAGTCGAAACTGGACGTTGGGAATCCGTGCAGCAGGACCACAACATCCGAGCTTCCCAACGCCCCGAAGGAATCTGGTGTGTCCAGGTGTGGGCAGAAACAATCACAGATTCACACTCAACACGTGGACAACAACAAGTCACCATCACGACACGAGGAAATCAATATGACCACACCGCCAGATCCCGGGCCAGGCGTTCACCTCTATAGAAGATGCTGTGTCCCCTGTAGTTGAAGCGTTCCCCTGAGTTGTGCCATTTCTGCAGGGCGGGTGAGAGCTGAGGGGAGGGATAATGAAGGTAGGCTGCCATCAGGGGGATGCAGATCAAGCCCACGTGAAGCCACCATTCCTTCATCTTGACTCAGCAGCTGTGGTGAAATCCCAGTTCTGTATATATATACATAGATTACATGTATATACTGTATATGTATACACATATATAGGCTAATACACATTGACTGGATTGAGAATAAGGATATTTTTTTGTGAGGCAACGTGAATGAGAATGCAGGAATTCTAACCACACGCGTCGCACACGGTATCCAGTACGTTATGCGAAGCTTATTAGATTAGCAGTATGATATCCGTATCGCCAGTACAGTCTGGAGCATAGTGTGACTCACTGGTGGCTCTTAAGAGAGTCAATCACGCACGCACAAAGGTTGAAGTCCAATGCAAGAGTTCAGATTCCATTTCGTGTTTCATCAACTATATGGTGTAGTAGTGGCGTAGACTACTCACAGATCCTTGGCAGTGTAGCGTGTCATTCCATGTGCTTAAGCCGAGGTGTCATTTCAAGACGGTGGCTATTTGGCTCCGAGCGGAGGACCCATAATAATAATCTCGTATCAGCTGTCTCAACAGCCTCGACCTTCTTCCTGGTTCACGTAGGGGAAAACTCATCTTGCACATGCGTACAAGTCCATTTTACGGGTAAGCTAAACGGACAGCTCGTTGCTAAGCAACCGCCAATCGGAATACTAAAGGTTGCAGAAATTGTACAAATGGTGTACAAAAGTACACCAAAAGTTGTATATTAGCTATCGTTTCCAAAAACATTTTACACGACGTCTTCCATCACCACCACAAGGGGAGACATGTAGATTAATCCAAACCAGACATGTCATACTTCTTAAACAACAAATGCTGCAGGACTAGGCTTCATATCAGTGAATTAGTAAATAAAGGGGCTGACAGAATACGGGATATTACGTTTTGCACTTTGCTTTTATATATAGGCCTATATGTGGATACAAAATATATAGATGTTTTTTTTTAATTAACACAATATAGTAGGGCTATAGTGAATATATTTTGAACATGATTTACATTAAAATAGTACATAACTAAAATGTGTACATTTTACACATTTTAGTCGTAATCATGCCATTGATTAATAAAACGCATGGCCCTGTATTTAGGCTAAATACATTTTTTATTTTTAAAAACCATACACATTACTTGACAAAGTTTCAAATGTAAATCCAATCACGATAACCATTTAAATTGCTCAAGATAACCAGACATGAAGTACTTTATTTTCCAAATGTTAAAAAAAAAATCCAGAAAACAGATGGATAAACATTCATTCCCATTATAGGAAGAAGCTACAGAACAAACTCCTTTTTATGGATACTGCTTTTTTCTCATTCTTCAGTTTGTACGCCATATCAAGCTGCTTTATTTCATCTGTAAAACATGAAAAAAAGAAAACATTTCCAGAAAATAAAATTATATATTATTGTGGTTAAACATTTTTCAATTTCCCTTGTGCCTACGCCGTCCGTACAGGTTTAGAACAGTAGCAATACTCTGCATCCCGCTGCATCCACCATGACGGGCAGGGAATTCCCCCAATCATTTTTCACAATGCATTCAAATTTTGACCGCAAACTCTTCTATAGAAGCCTGTTCTTTCAAAACGTGTGCACCCTGAGAAGAATATTCCAATCACACCAATTTACACCCCTCTTTTTAAATTCTAAAGTGCCCGAAGCCCCGCCCAGTTCCACGTTTTTTTGTGTCAAGTCTCGCGATCGGCGAGTAGGAGGAAAGGTTAGCAACTGTGTCGTCATAAAAATACAAAGGTACAATTTGTCTGGTGTGTATCAAAATTTGTTCCCCAAGGGAGGCTATGAAATAAAGTACCCTGTGCAGATACCAGTGTATGTGTCGTTTATGTTGACGTGTCAAATCCTTTTTTTTTTTGTTTCCAGTACATCAGGTGTCAAAAATATTTTACAAACAAACCAGATGCAGCAACATTTTCAAGATGGTGGTTTAGGAGTCTTATGGACAAAGATGGAAAACACAAACAGTTTATTTTTTTCAGGGGAGGGTTTTTTTTTTTTTTTAAATGTCAACAAAATAGAAATGGGAGAGGGATGAATAAAGTTGTTCTAAAGAGTCTTAGATTAAAATGATAAAATGAAATATGAATGAGAAAAACAAAATCCACTTGCTTTGACCCGAGACAACATGACGCTACCTAAAGACAAAGTTAAGTTAAAAGATGCCATCTTAATAGATGTTTGTTTGTTGCTGTCGTATTAATTCCGTTCTATGCCTGAGTAAACAAATATGAATATTGTACATTGGCAGGAACTGATGTAAAAAAAAAAGGAAAAGAAGAAATGTGATAACCAGCCGTTTCGAAAAAAACAAAAAACAAAAAAACTCTTAAGAACAAACCCTTTCACAACGGTCAAGGAGTCCACAGAGCCCTTGAATGCAAATCGACGGATCCATGGACGAGCGAGTGGATGCCCTTGAATGAATGAGTGAGTGAGTGAGTGAGTGAGTGAATAGAACTCTGCGCTCCTCAGAAACATGACATAGAAATGTGAGTGGGGAGGGGTCCTGTTTGTCCTACAAACGCCCTTTTTCCTGTGAAAGCCCCCCCGATGTGGACCCCTGTTCACTATACAAGCCTTAGTGTTTATCTGTTTGGCTAGAGAGTTTTATATTTATCTACAAATATATAACAAGTAAAACGTGCAGGCAAAAATAGTTAGGTTTCCATAGAAACACCCTTTTTTTTCCTGAAAATACAGCAGTATCTGAAATAGTGTCTCGTTCGATCTTTTGTGTCTCTTCTTTGTTGTTTTTTTTTTGTGTTTTTGTTTTTTTGAAACTGTCCCCAGTTTGAAATCGATCGTACGCCAGGAAGCTCTTTTTTTTGCCCACGAACAGAAAAAAAGTATCTACAAACTTTGTAAACAGACCTGCTTTATCAAAAAAAAAAAACATAAATAGTTCAGAATATTAACAGCCAATGGAGCAGAAGTAGGCGTTCGAATGAGCGAGGGCCAGAGAGCTAAATATACATCATTCAGATAAAAGCGAAGAGGTTCTTTTGAATTCTTACAGCCAATCATCAAGCCCGGAGGAGCTTCCTCTCCTCAATCAATAATAATAATAATAAGAAGAAGAATAACAACAACAACAATAATAATAATAATAAAAACAGGTCACTTTCAATCTGAGTTTGTAATCACACCTCTCGTGCACCGAGAAAAAGACAATTATACCACGGAGGGAGGGGTGGGGAAGGGAGGCGGGGGGATGGAGGGAGGGAGGGAGGGAGGGAGGGGGGGAAGGGGAAATGTTTTAAAAAGACAAAATGCATCCACACCAACCAAAACCCTACATTCTCAATGAACGTCTCGATGTTGCGGCGAGTCCCGGGCACGCGGTCTCCGCTCTGCTCCTGATAACCCTGCGTCCCCTCCTTGTCTCCTCCGTCTCCTCCTCCTCCTCCTGCTCCTCCTCTTGTCTCCTCTCCCCGTCCCCATCCCCCCCCCCCCCCGGTAGTGCATCCGTCCGTTAAGTCAAGAGGCGCTCCTCCCGAGCTGGGCAGTAAAGTGGTGGCGTGCGTGGAGCAGTGTGTGTGTGTGTGTGTGTGTGTGTGTGTGTGTGTGTGTGTGTGTGTGTGTGTGTGTTTGTGTGTGTTTGTGTGTGTGTGTGTGTTTTGGGTGGGGGGGCGGGGTTGGGAGGGGACTGAGGGAGGTGGTGTCGGGGTGGGGGGAGGGGGGATGTGTGTGTGTGTGTGTGTCATAGTAGTACTAGTAGTAGTAGTAGTAGTAGTAGTAGTAGTAGTAGTTGTAGTAGTAGTAGTAGTAGTTGTAGTAGTAGTAGTGGCCCCCGGCCCTCAGGGATCAGAGCGAGGTCTCCAGACTGTGCAGGGGGCTCCCGGGGCTGGACAGCGTCGAGGCGGTGATGACGGCCGGCGGCTTGAGGCCGTCGGGGAGCGGCAGGTGGTTGTTGCTCTCCACGGCGTTATTGTTCTGGTTGGGCGAGGCGGGCGTGGCCGGCGGCGCGGGCTCCGGGGCGCCGGCGGGGCTGAGCGAGGGGCTCCCGGGAGCGGCGGCAGTGATGGGGCGGTGGCGGCGGTGACGGGGGAGGGCGGGGCGGGCGAGGCGTTGCGGGGGCTGGCCGAGTTGCGCTTGGTGGGCGCGTCGTCCTCGGCGTCCGTGTCGTCGATGAGGGGGATGTGCGTCTCGGAGTCCTCGATGTGGAACTCCGGGTGCGTCATGAAGTTGTGGATGGACGAGCGCGACTCGGGCTTCTCCAGGCCCTCATAGAGGGAGATGGAGCTGCGGAATGCATTCACCACCCGGATCTGCACACACAGAGAGGAGGGGGGGGGGAGCCAGAGAGACACACAGAGAGAGACGGAGGGAGACGGGGGGTGGGAGGAGGGGGAGGAGGACAGGGAGAAGGGGAAGGAGGAGTGGGGAGAAGGAGGTAGGGGTAAGGGGTGGGGGGGAGGAGACAGGGGGTGAGACAGAGGTGGTGGAGGTAGGGCAGTGGAGGAGAGTAGAGAAGGAGAGGTGTGTGTGGGGTGGGGGGGGGGTGGGGGGTGGAGTGATGGAGAACAAGTCAGTGTCGTTGTCATAGAAACACACAGTTTGACCTCAAACAGCTGGCAACACCACAATCAGGAGGGGTTTAATAGGGTCAATAGTAGGGACGTTCAAAAAAAAGAAAAAAAAAGAAACCAATTCCTGTGCTTTAGGACGGGGGGAAGTGGGAGGGGATGCATGCAGGAATGCTGTGGTGTTTAGTAGTACATTTCCAGTACGTAAAGGCAAGGCAGTCTCGATGCCGGTCGGTTAATCATTGACTTCCCTGGACTGCTGTTGAAACACTCAAGGCTGCTTATTGTGTAGCTTAAAAAAACAACAACAAAAAAACGCTATAATTTGGAAGACTTTGGGAAGGAGTGAGTAGAAGGACTTGTTTTTTTTGGGGGGGGGAGGGTTGACACCACACAGAGAGAATGCAGTGTGGGATTGAAGGGTAAGTAGGGGCAGGTCAGAAAGTAAAAACTCTGCAGTAGGGGCCTGCGGTCCAATTGAATCAAAAATGCAAACGGGGGACAGGGAGAGGGAGGAGAGATCTTTGACCGAGGACAGATCCAAAGACAAGAGGTTACTGTTGTTCAACATGCTCAGAGAGAGACAGAGAGAGGGAGGGAGGGAGGGAGGGACAGAGAGGGAAGACAGCGTGAGAAGGAGAGAGAGAGAGAGGAGAAAGGAGAGACAGAAAGAGAGAAAGCGAAAGAGACAGAGAGTGAGAAAGAGAGGTGGCAAGAGAGATAGCAACAGAAGAAGTGCGAGACGACAGCAGGGACAGAGTAAGTGACCGAGAGACAGCGAGAAGGACAGCGAGCGACAGCAAGAAGAGAGAGAGAGAGCAAGAAGACAGAGAGAGAGAGCGAGAGCCAGGAAGGACAGAGTAAGTTGGAGAGACAGAGTGAGAGAGAGAGAGAGAGAGAGAGGACAGTAAGTGGGAGCGGGACAGCGAGAGAGAGTGGTCCATACAGGAGGGGGGGGGGGGGGGGGGGGGGGCGGGGGGGGGGGGGGGGGCGGGGGGGGGGAATTAGCTTTGTGGAGGAATAAAAGGATGAGCTGCGGCAGCCAAGCATGTCGGCAAGCTGGTAAAAAACACGTCAGGAGAAAACAACGAGTCAGAAAACGAGGCCGGAGGCTGTGAGCCCATGCAGAGCGTGGCGCTACCTGGTGTTCAATAGTGGTAAACCTTTGAGTATAGCCCATGACACATTTCACAGAATCTATAGGAGGAACACGTTGGGAGTCAGTCTGTGGTTTCCGGTTGGGGTTTTCATCTTTTTTTTGTGTTGCTTTTTTTTTTTTTTTTTGGTCATCGAGGGCCACCGTAGGTGGACAAACGACTAGCCGCACACACCAGCAAATCACACGCCACGCAAGATACGTGGAACACACCCTTAAACGTGACATACAAACACGATTGCGTTCGTGATTGGGCTTGAGTTTTTTTGGGGGCACCTGGAAAGAAACGGTCAAAAAAGGATAGATAGATTGTTAGAAAGTCTGATTTGCAGGGTTCACTCTCCTCAGGATCCAAACCCTTCTCAACAGGCCAACCTAACAGAGAGAAAGGGTTAAAAATACGAACCTGCACCATCACCCCCCCCCCCCCGCCAATTCAAAATGCTGTCATGTTTTAACATTTAGATGCAGTAATGAGTATTCACAAGGGGAATACTCCCAGACACACTCCTACACGACACCACACATGGTTAGAGCTGATGCTTTGGTCAGACGACTCATCTGACTCGTGGGGAAATCAGGCACACACAAGTGAACTGAGAGAGCCTGGTCTCCAGGATAGTCTCTCTACCGCCTGATATGAGCGAGCGAGTGCGAGAGAGAGAGAGAGAGAGAGACGTTGCTGGTTCTCAGTGTCCTCAACTGAATGCAGGCTTGCCATTCTTTTTTTCTTTTTTTTTCTTACTCTATGCATCTGACTCAAGTGGATGCTGCCATCCACCATGACAGAGTCAAACACAGCTAGTGCGGGCTAGCAAGGGCTATGTGTTTGTGTCTTGAACGCATCTTCGCCTAAGCAAGAGCGCATGACAGAGAGAGTGAGTGAGAGAGTGAGAAGATGAAAGAGTGATAGAGAGCGAGTGAGAGAGAGAGAGAAGGCGAAAGAGTGAGAGAAAGAGCGAGCGAGAGAAAGTGATAGAGAGCGAGCGAGAGAGAGAAAGTGATAGAGAGCGAGCGAGAGAGAGAGAAGGCGAAAGAGTGAGAAAAAGAGAGAGAGAGAGAGATAGAGAGAGAGAGAGAAGGCAAAAGAGTGAGAAGGCTAAAGAGTGAGAGAGCGAGCGAGAGAGCTAGAGAGAGTGAGAGCGAGAGAGAGAGAGAGAGAGAGAGAGAAAGAGAGAGAGCAGGAGCTGCTTTAGAGGAACAGGAAGAGACGGGGGCCTGGCTGCAGAGGAAAAGGTCACTCTCTCGGCTCTCTTTATGATGAACAGAGACGTGTGTGGTCTCACTGGGTGGGGGGGGTTACGCTCTGGGGCCATGATCATGGGCTTATACTCAAAACATTTACCCGGCTAGAAGGTGCTAGAGCTCTGCAACACACACACACACGCGATCGATGAGTGCCGACAGGAGTAGTGAGGAAGAGGAGGGAGTACGGGACAGAGTAAGAGGCGGCTGCACACAGACCTGACGATTGTCGATCCAATAAAAAAAATAAAATAAAAAAAAGGCACAGCAAACACAACCTCCACACCCCACACCACACACCCTTGACAAACCCCCCCCCCCCCAAACCCCACCTCCCCCCACCCCCCACCTCCCTCAATTTCTCAAAAGGAGACTAGGAAGCCAAAGCGAAACGGAGCAGACGGAGAATGCCCACACAGGGAAAAGAAACACAGAAATCCACGCGGGTTATGGAGAGTCACACAGATATACACACAGAGCAGTGTTACCCAACAAGCGGCATGGAGAGATGTGAGAGAGTTTATCAGGGGTGCGCGAGACTGGCTTTTAGGTTGGATTTCGGTTTTCGAGTGGAAAACATGGAAAGGAAAAGGCGAGAAATGAGAGAGAGAGAGAGAGAGAGAGAGAAAGAGGGAGAGGGAGAGAGAGCGTCCAAAAATAACAACACACTTCAAGACGAAGGGGATTAGCAGTAGAGAGTTGAGGAAGGATGTTAGAAGAACAGAGTCACAAAACACACACACACACACACAAAAAAACAGACCCGACAGATAAATCAAGAAAACACACACAGACACACACAGACACACAGGAACAAACACAAACACACACAGAGATACAAATCAAAAAAAGTCCAAAAAGGTCTCAAAAAAACGGAGAGGCATGCAACTAAGAGGAGAACACACACTCACACCCCACAGTGGCGGAAGCGGAGTTGATGGCAGGAGTGGTAGTACTGGTACTGGTACTGGTAGTAGTGGCAGAGAACGTTACATGGGAAGGGCTAGAAACATTGGTTACATCGTGCTGCGGCTGGCTGGAGTTGGACGCCTGGCGCCTGAGCGCACCCTGAAAGGAGGTGCCACTCTGGAAGGCACTCACTACGTCCATCTGCAAAGAACCAAGAGAGCCAGATGACCGCCAGCAGGACAGAGCGGAGAGAGGGGAGGGGAGGGGGGGGGGGGGGAGGGAGGGGGAGGATTCACACAGAGGAGATAAACACACAAGGAGGCATAGGATAGGGAGGAAATAAATTCAGACTAATACAGAACAAGAGAGAGTGAAATAAATAGACCAGTATAGAAAGAAAGAGAGTGAAATAAATAGACCAATATAGAAAGAAAGAGAGTGAAATAAATAGACCAATATAGAAAGAGAGTGAAATAAATAGACCAATATATAGAAAGAAAGAGTGAAATAAATAGACTAATATAGAAAGAAAGAGAGTGAAATAAATAGACTAATATAGAAAGAAAGAGAGTGAAATAAATAGACTAATATAGAAAGAGAGAGTGAAATAAATAGACTAATATAGAAAGAGAGAGTGAAATAAATAGACTAATATAGAAAGAGAGAGAGTGAAATAAATAGACTAATATAGAAAGAGAGAGTGAAATAAATAGACTAATATAGAAAGACAGAGAGTGAAATAAATAGACTAATATAGAAAGAGAGTGAAATAAATAGACTAATATAGAAAGAGAAAGTGAAATAAATAGACTAATATAGAAAGACAGAATGAAATAAATAGACTAATATAGAAAGAGAATGAAATAAAGACAAATACAGAAAAAGGGAGAAACTGAATGAAATGACTAATACAGAGTGAGAGAAACATAATTAAACAGACTAATAGAGAGAAACAGAATGAAATAAATAAAGACCAGCGCAGAACGAGAATCCAATGAATAAAAGGAGGACAGATACAGAACACGGGGTAAGACAGATAAGACAAGACAAGAGCCCAATAATCATAGAAATGAAAGAAAGGTAATTCAAAAAAGGGAGATTTGATTAAATAATTTAAAGAGCAAGAGGAAATAATAAGACTGTAGGGGAAAGGGGGGGGGGGGGGGAGATGATGAGGAAGGTCTCTGGTTAAAAAGGCACTCTTGCTCCGTCGCCCCCACCCCTGCCCCCACCCTCACCCCCCCCCCCCCCCCCCCCACGTGCTTTCCCTGCTGCTCCTGTATCTCCCTCCCTCTCTCTCTCTCTCTCTCTCTTGACCCCACACCGCTCTCTGCTTCCAGGTCACCGGCGTGCCCTTCACCGACCGGCGTCTCCGTGACGACCGGCCCTCGTCGTCGACAGCGGCCCAAACGCGGCTTCCTTCCTCTGTTCCATCCATACATACACACTGCACATGCTGCACCTGGTCAGACTGCAGCCTGAAACACCTGCTGCAGCGCCCAGGCAAAGGACACAAATCATAGACTGTTCTTTTCTTAGGGCACATGCCATTCTTTAAGAATATCGAAGAGAGAGAGAGAGAGAGAGAGAGAGAGAGAGAGAGAGAGAGAGAGAGAGAGACAGAGAGAGACAGAGAGAGAGCGAGACAGAAAGAAAGAGAGAGTAAGAGAGACAGGCAGTGTGAGAGAGAGAGTAAGAGAGACTGACAGCTAGAGAGAAAGAGAGAGAGAGATAGTGAGACAGACAGAGAGACAGTAAGAGAGAGACTGAGACAGTGAGAGAGAAAGTGAGAGAGAGAGCGAGAGACACAGAGACGGAGAGAGAGAGAGAGAGTCAAAGCTGAAAGGTGGCTCAAGATAAGGATCTAATGGTCCGGAACAATAAACAGTGTTGTACAGGCTTTTCATTCCCTTGCTGGCAGCGGCGGTGCAGCTCAGAGGTCGGTGGCAGCTCAGGGGAGGAGGAGGAGGAGGAGGAGGAGGAAGAGGAGGAGGACGGGGCTGGTCATTGGAGGGGGCGATGGTGTGGAGGTGTGTGTGTGTGTGTGTGTGTGTGTGTGACTGTGCATGTGTGTGCGAGTGACCGTATGCGTGTGTGTGACTGTATTTGTGCGCGCGGCGTCACCTGCGTCTGGATGCGGTTGAGCCCGCGGAACCAGAGGATCTGGCCGCGGCGGAGCTCGCGCTCGGCGTGGTCAATCTCGTCGTTGTCGTCCAGGTCGTCCAGCTCGTCGTCGGGGATCTCCTCCTTCTGGGGTGCCGTGGCCCGCCGTCTTCAGGAACTTCAGCCGCTGGTGGGGATGGTGGAGATCACCTGGGGGGGGGAGAAGATGGAGGAGATGGGGGAGGAGATGGATGAAACAGGGGAACGGGGGGATGACTTACGGCGACGTCGTGAGTCTTGCGCAACGATGTCTGCCTGCCCCACCCAAGAGAATGGGAACCAGGAAATGCTTTGACGTCTCTTATCAGGGACAGAATGTCTCCGTTGTGCTTTACGACCTCATAAAGTGATTGAAGTGGCTACTTAAGATGTTTTATGAGAAACACGTGACGGAACGCCAGCCGCATCAACGGGGTAATTCATATTAAATGATATATAGTGATATCGTCCGAGACAAACTGTACATGAGAGCGTCGTATCAGCAGTCACAGAGGCCACAAGTGCACAGTCTGGTAAACCCGGCCGGGTGCAATTGCTCAGAGTGACCACAGGGGGGGCAGCGCTGCACCGCGGTCCAGGCCTGCATGCAGTCCATCGTGAGCTCACCTGTCCCCACAGCAGACTCCCGAAGCCCAGGAAGGTGCACCACAGCCACTGGTCTGTGGTCAGGGCACGCAGCTGAAGGGCTTCCCCCCCGAACTGCACGATGACGATCTGCACACACAACACACACACGACGATGAAGATGGGGAGGAACGGAGAGTAGGGAGGACCTTTTATATTAAGTGGCAAATCATGCAGGCTCATAAAGCTACATAAACTTGCCACGACAAAGGAGAAACAGAGAGTCTGCCGTCATACTTGCTGATTCGCGAGGAGACGGGGGGGGGGGGGGGAGAGAGAGAGAGAGAGGGAGAGAGGGAGAGCGATTGGGAGGGAGGGAGGGAGGGAGGAGAGCGAGAGGAAGGGAGGGAGACTAAGAGGGAGCGAGAGAGTGAGAGAGAGAGAGCGAGTGAGAGAGGGAGCGTGAGAGCGAGAGCGAGAGAGAGAGTAAGAGAGAGGGAGAGCGAGAGAGAAAGAGAGAGTAAGAGAGAGGGAGAGCGAGAGAGAAAGAGAGAGTGGAGCGTGAGAGAGAGAGTAAGTGAGAGAGGGAGAGTGAGAGAGGGAGAGAGAGAGAGGAGGGAGGGCTCTTCGGCAGTGGTGAGACGTGGTAAATCTCAGCGTTGTAAAAACGCCACGGCCCGAGTCGCGTCTTAGCATGAGAGTTTCTCCCCGACGCCGGAACTTTCCCCCGGCAGTGCTCAGCGCCGGCGCTAACGACCTCCCTGAATAGAGTTACGATGGGAACGCCCGCAGCCTTCTCCTGCCGTGGTCGGGGGGGGGGGGCGGGCGCGTCGTCACTTGGATGCCGGTGCGAACGACGCGGTCGAGCCCCCCCCGAAAAGAAGCCCCGCCCCCGAGTCCCCGTCACTGGATGTTACTGGTTTGGTGTGAAAGCACTCAAGTTGGCGCACACCAAGGGCGGCCATGTTCCCATTCCTACCCCCCCCCCTCCCCCCCCCAGGGGGTAAAAATACACAAAAGCGGGGCCACAATGAACAGTGGCTGTAACGTGATGCCGTTCAGACCAGAACACACCAGACAGCCACCTTGTACCACAGCTAACTAAACCATTCATCAAAAATATTACTCAATTACGGTGGTTGATATGAATACTGAAAACATTATATGTATTAAAAAAAAAAAAAAAAACTGGTTTCATTCTAGGTGGAGGATTAGACCGCAAGATAAAAAGGAGAACGTTGTTTTCTTATTGAGAGAAAATGCGAGTTAAAACGTTTGCTTGGGACTTTATATCCTTACAACTGGGATAAATACGCCCCACTCGGCCATTATAGGGGGGGCCAAGAGGGAGCGTGAGAGGGAGAGCGAGAGAGAGAGTAAGAGAGAGGGAGCCAAAGGTCCATAAAAGAAGTCCAATCCCGCCATCTTGGTACTCCTTAACGCGAGCTAGGTCGGGGGAACCGAATGCAGAATTCCCCATTCATCCATCCATTCATTCATTCATTCATCCCCCCACCCAGACCAAGTGTTTACAACCAAGATGGCCGCCGGGTGGCTGAGGGGGCCCCTGTGAGGGGTGAGGACAGGCCCCCCGAGGGGGGACGGCGTGGTACCTGGATGATGAAGGTGCCCAGCACGATGGAGCAGAAGATGGGGTTCCTGAAGATGCCGTCGAACACGTTCCTCTCGCCGTGGATCTTGCGGGCGTTGATCTCGTTGAAGAGCTGCATCATGACGAAGGTGTTGAAGACGATGGTGTAGTGCTCCGACGGAGGGGCGTGCAGCGGGGCGTTGCGGCCGCTGTCGATGTTGAAGATCTTCTCGCCTGCGGAGGTCCGGGGGCGAGAGAGAGAGAGAGAGAGAGAGAGAGAGAGGGGGGAAGAGAGAAAGAGAGAGAGAGAGAGAGAGAGAGAGAGAGAGAGAGAGAGAGAGAGAGAGAGAGAGAGAGAGAGAGAAGGGAGGGGGGAGAGAGAGGATAGAGAGAGAGAGAGAAGGGGGGAAGAGAGAAAGAGGGGGGGAGAGGGAAAGAGGGGGGGAGAGGGAGAGAAGGAGGAGAGAGAGAGGAGAGAGAGAGAGGGGGGGAGAGAGAGGGGGGGAGGGAAAGAGGGAGGAGAGAGAGAAGAGAGAGCAAGAGAGAGAGAGAGAGAGAGAGAGAGAGAGGGGGGAAGAGAGAGAGAGAGAGAGAGAGAGAGAGATGCAAACACACAGGGACATGAGATTTCACGCCTTTGTCCCCCACTCTCCTTCACATTACCATTCATATCCATCCATACTGTGCATAACATGGATGCAGAAATTCAGTTTTACTGTCACGCTAAAAAATTACTTTTAATAACCAAGCCACACTGACTAAAAGAACGGAGGACATTTTTCACATTTCCAACTTGGAACAGACCAACCTACCTAGTGTGAATAAACCCCCCTGAAAAAAAACGTACAAAACTAAATTGTTACTATAAAAGGTTGCTGTCTGCCACCTGCCAGAAGTACGGGCTGCCGCGGAGCTGGCGGCGGTCGGCTAATCTTATGCGAGCGCGTGACCGCGGCGGCCAGTGCCAGCACGCCAGGTGAAGCGGGGAGGGGGTGGTGGGGAGGTGAGGGTGGGGGTGGGGGGAGTGGGGGTGGGTGGCAGCCAGAAAGGGGAAGCCACCACAGGAAGGGGGAACAGTGGGGAACTTAAACTGAATCTCGTTGGGCTTAAAATGTCTTCACCCAGGAAACGGGCCGCTAAAAGGCCCCCCCCCCCTCCCCCCTCCCCCCCCTTCCTCCCCTCGGCCACACGCCACACCACCGAGGCCACGCCCCCCATCCATCGGGTTTGGTATGTAAAAAGTGGTCACGCTCTGAATGAGTCGAGTTCCCCCTTCTTCGGTTTCCCCCGTGCTCCACTTCTGAGTCAAAGCTTTTTAACTGTTCGGCAGCCACCGGGCTTGAACTAAAAAGGGTTAACTTTTGGCCAACGCCGCGGAATAATCGGCGCCCGTTTGTGTTGGCTCTGCTCCTCTTGTGGGAAACTTTAAAAACCTGAACCAACCTAGTTGTTTGTTGTTGGTGTATTTATTTATTTTTTAGCTTCACACACAATGTGTGTGTGTGAGGGAATCGCGGACGTGAATCACCACCCACTTTGCGCGCACACATGTCTTTCATCGACGGCGTTCTGTTTCGACGTGTTCCGTCTGTCATCGCGTTTCATGCTTTGTTTTCACGTTCTCTGCCAGCACTATTGGGCCAGCTGAGAAGTCCTGTCCTGACACTGGTGTTCTTCGGAAAACAAACAAAAAAAAAAAAAAAGAAGACGTTCGCAAAGCGCTCCGATCGTCGCCGTGAAGACCCGCTGGAAATACGCGTGGTTCCACTCAGGAACGTCTACCTGGGTTCTGAAGGCCCTCACGCGCGGTTCCACTCAGGAACGTCTACCTGGGTTCTTAAGGCCCTCACACACACAGTTTCACTCAGGAACTTCTACCTGGGTTCTTAAGGCCCTCACGCACGGTTCCACTGGAACTTCTACCTGGGTTCTTAAGGCCCTCACGCGCAGTTCCACTGGGGAACTTCTACCTGGGTCCTTAAGGCCCTCACACACACAGTTCCACTCAGGAACTTCTACCTGGGTTCTTAAGGCCCTCACGCGCGGTTCCACTCAGGAACGTCTACCTGGGTTCTTAAGGCCCTAACGCACGGTTCCACTCAGGAACTTCTACCTGGGTTCTTAAGGCCCTCACACACGGTTCCACTCAGGGAACTTCTACCTGGGCGTTCTTAAGGCCCCTAACGCACGGTTCCACTGAGGAACTTCTAACCTGGTTCTTAAGGCCCCTAACGCACGGTTCCACTGAGGAACTTCTACCTGGGTTCTTAAGGCCCCTCACGCACGATTCCACTCAGGAACTTCTACGCGGGTTCACACACTCAGCTAGAAGACTGCCGTAGCAACACAGTAAAGACAAGCTATGACTCAGAGGTGTTTCTTGGGTTCTGGCCCAGCCCCCCCACCGCCTCCCCGGCCCCCCCCACCATAGACGTTCGGCCTATACAACAGAGCGAAACTGCTGGACCCGGGACCCCCAGAGCGGCGCGGCTCACCGGCGAACAGCAGGGTGAAGATGATGACGAGCTGGTAGACACCCTGGCCCAGGATGTTCTTCATCATGGTGCGCGAGATGAGCGGCTTGTTGCGGCCGTAGGGTTTGCGCAGCAGCAGGGCCTCGTTGGGCGGCTCGGTGGCCAGCGCCAGCGAGGCGAAGGTGTCCATGATGAGGTTCACCCACAGCATCTGCACCGCCTTCAGCGGGGAGTCCTGAGGGGTCAGAGAGAGAGAGAGAGTGAGTGAGTGAGTGAGTGAGTGAGAGAGTGAGAGAGCGAGCGAGTGAGACAGACAGAAAGAGAGAGACAGAGAGACAGAGAGAGAGTAACAGAGACAGACAGAGAGCAAGAGAGGCAGAGAGCGAGAGAGATAAAGTAAGAGAGACAGACAGAGAAAGAGAGACAGAGGGAGACAGAGAGAAAGAAAGACAGACAAAGAGAAAGAGAGACAGAGAGAGAGAGAGAGAGAGAGAGGGGCAGAGAGTGAGAGACGGAGAGAGAGTAAGAGAGACAGACAGAGAGAGAGACAGAGAGAGAGTAAGAGACAGACAGAGAGACAGAGAGAGAGTTGTATGCAGATAGATGTAGAGATAGAGAGAGCGATAGAGATGTAGAGATAGAGGTGGATGGAGACAAGAAAAATAGAGATAGGGATATCGAGGTAGAGATGGAGCAGAGAGGTCGAGAGGAGAGGTAGAGATGGAGATCGAGAGGCGGGGAGATGTGCGAGGCGGGTAGATAGAGGGAGAGATAGAAGGGTAGAGCAGAAAAGAGTGGAAAAGAGGAGACCAGAGAGAGTGTGTAGAATAGCGTGGCCAGACAAGAGAGAACAAACATATCAGATAGTAAACGGACACGGGTCACGCCGCGGAAGACATGGCCATGCCATGGTTTCGTTTACACATGCACAAAGTGGCCCGGTGTTTACCGATAACAATGCAAACGGGGAGGAATCCACGCAACGCGCGGCACTCTGCCCGCCGCAGCTTCCTGTCGCCGTGCACAAAATAGTGGTCACGACAACGCAAAACATCTTTGTTCGTCAACCGCAACCATTTCAACTTTCCCTTCGGGGGGGGACAGGCGAAACGCTTCCCTTTCTCTGAGCACGGAGACGGAGGACTTTCTCTCGTCATGCCTGCCAGACATTAAGTCTGAAAGGTCTGATCGTCGGAACGAGAATCTGCATAGTGAAACCAGAGGTTGTGGTGTCTGGGGGAACAAGGGGGGAAAACCAAGGGCTTGTGAAGGGGGAACCACCGGTTCAGTAGTTTGAGGTGTGACTGGTGACTCGGAGTCCAACACAAAAAAGAAAAAAATCCCTTCGCCCTGCAACCGCGATAGAACGTCAAGAGAGGCAACGTGGCCCGCATCATTTTCACATATTTTCACTCTTATCGTCTTCCCATCCTCTCACCGGCACGATATAACACGATAAGAGAGCCGATAATCCAATCACGGGAGGAACACGATCGCATGAAGCTGGAATGCGATGCTGGGATTCTGGCTCATTTCGATATCGGGGAATGAAAGCGACCGCTGTGTGTCTTGGCCCTGAACGACAGTGATCAGAATCTGAGTGGAACGCATTGGGGGGGGCAAGGCCTCCACTAATCAGCGCCTCTCAAGCGAACCCTGTAACGACTTGATTTAGAAACACCCCCCCCCCCACCACCCAACATCTGATGCTTCGTTTTCATCTGTGATTCTGTCGACGATTGCGTCGGACTTAATGGGATCACTGAAGAGATTGCGATGCACGTTTTTTTGTTTGTTTTTTTTGGAGGGGGGGGGGGACGTTGGCTGGTTCGTCCACGCTGAGCAGGTAGAGGGTTTAAGGGCAGTCGATGCAACACCTTCACGGAGAACGACGTCCAACCCAGACCACCCGGTCCAGAACCTGGACCCACCATGAAGCAGTTCAGAACCAGGCCTGCCCCCCCCCCCCCCCACCCCCCCCCCCACCCCAATGCCATCATCACTGCAGTGGGCGGAGTCTGCCATCGCTCGCTCTACAAAAAAGGCCCAAATAGCTTTTCATTCCCGTCTAACGGTAATAAAACTCTGCAATGCGCAGGGGAATGCAGCTCTCTGTTGAGGACGGGAATGTTTCAGCAGCAGCAGCAGCAGTAGCCACAGCAGCAGTAGCCGCCGCAGCGGCAGCAGCAGCAGCACTAGCAGCCCACACAGTCCTCCAGAGCGAGGCGGTGTGGGCTAAAGTGTTTCACAAACAGAGCTGCTGATTCACCGTGGCATTGTTCCCTTTGGTAGGGAGGGAGAAAAAAAAAAGAAAGAAAAAAAAAAAAAACTTTCACCGCAAGGTAGGAAGGAAAACAAAAAAAAAAAGATAATACAAAAAAAAAAAATCACCACCGCCACAAAACTGGGCTTCAGACAACAGTTAAGGGAAGCCACTTCATTTCAGCCCTCTCGTCCTTTTCTTCCCCTTTTCTTTTCCATTCTTTCCTCCCCCCCCCCCTCTCTCTCTTTTCTCCTCCTCAAGGATTTAAAATTACAGGATTTAGTCAAGTGGTGCAGACTAGGCTATTTCCACCACGCGGTTACATAAAGCAGAGCCACCAAGACCCAACATCTCGAGCAGAGAGTGTGTGGGGGGGGGGGGAGGAGGAGGAGGAGGAGGAGAAGGAGAAGGAGGGAGAGAGACGGGGGAGGGTTGGGGGGGGGGGGGGGGCTGTCGGCAGAGTCTGGCCCTCTTTACTCGCAGCAGTGCCTCGTCTCTCGCTGATCATTATGCCATAATTATAGCCATATTTGTTACGTGGTGAAAGGAAGGGGTGGGTGAGGGAGGGGGGGTGGGGGTGGGGGGGGTGAGGAGGGGGGAGTGGCGGGGGCAGAGCGTAGGGGTTGAACTGTAAATAGCCATTTGTTCTCGTGCGCGCAGCCACAATTTCCAATTATTTCTTGGCTGGGTGAGCTCTAATTTAGCGGCTGTCATGGGCGGCCCACGGGGTCCGACAGGAGGGGCCGTGATTAGGGCTCTCCGAGAGACACGAGAGACGCACGCGGCGAGGGCTACGGCGGCGGCGGCTGGCTGGGAGAGCGGGAGGTGACGGCGAGGTCACGAGCGCCGCCGCGGACGCCTCGGGAGTCAGCGTGCCAAGAAAGACGCACGCACGCACACACACACACACACACACACGCACGCACGCACGCATGCACGCACGCTTACACAGAGTCAGCCAAGACCACATGCTCTGCGGAGACTTGTGGGTGGGTGTGGCTCAGTCTGCCCCGCCTCTCGATCTCCATCTCTACCTCTCCTCTTAACCTCGCCACACCACCCCCCCCCCCCCCTACCAGCAGCCCCTATGGTGGGAGTCCCTTTGCACTACAGAAGCGAGTGGCTCGCGCTTGACAGGAGGTCTGAACACGACTCGGCTGTCTAAAAGAGAGCGCAACACGACTGCGACAGTAGCGGGCGTCATGGAGAGACAGACAGCGCGACACAAGAGACTAGGCGCTAGAAATGATAGCATAATTACAGAGTAATTACAGTATAATTATTGAATCAATACTAAAGAGGGATGGAACATGGAAAAAAGAGAACACATTCAAACACAATCGAGACTACAATTGTGTGCGTATTGTGTGTGCGTGTGTGTGCATGTGATCTTGCTTTAGTGCGTGTACTTGCACGTGTGTGTGTGTGTGTGTGTTCTTGCTTTGGCATGTGCATGTGTATACCTTTGCACAAGTGCTTGAGTGTTTGCACGAGCGTACGTGTCTGTTTGAAAATGCAAGCGCGGCGCGCGTGTGTGGACACGGGCGTGTGGACCCGTGCGTGCCAAAGAGCCGTGCACAGACTCGGTAACGTGTGACTCGGTCACACCAGGAGACAGATACTTCTGACCACAAGGCCCGGGGGGACAGACGTAAAAACACCTGGTCGGTCAAGGAACTGCTTATGCCGACGAGAGAGAGAGAGAGAGAGAGAGAGAGAGAGAGAGAGAGAGAGAGAGAGAGAGAGAGAGAGAGAGAGATGAGAGAGAGAGAGAGAGAGAGAGAGAGAGAGAGGAGAGAGAGAGAGAGAGAGAGAGAGAGAGAGAGAGAGAGAGAGAGAGAGAGAGAGAGAGAGAGAGAGAGAGAGAGAGAGAGAGAGAGAGAGAGAGAGAGAGAGAGAGAGAGAGAGAGACAGACTGTGAGAAAAAGAGACAGAGAGACAAAGAGTGAGAGGGTAGAGACACACAGAGTAAGAGAGAGAGAGGTAGAGACAGAGAGAGAGAGAGAGAGAGAGAGAGAGAGAAAGAGACAGAGACAAAGAGTGAGAGAGGTAGAGACACACAGAGAGACACACACAGAGTGTGACAGAAAGAGACAGAGAGACAAAGAGTGAGAGAGAGAGAGAGAGAGGAGAGAGGGAGAGAGAGAGAGAGAGAGACTGAGAGAGAGAGAGAGAGAGAGAGAGAGAGAGAGAGAGAGAGAGAGAGAGAGAGAGAGAGAGAGAGAGAGAGGAGAGAGAGAGAGAGAGAGAGAGAGAGAGAGAGAGAGAGAGAGAGAGAGAGAGAGAGAGAGAGAGAGAGATGAGAGAGAGAGAGAGAGAGGCGTACCTGAGTGAATGCAGGCGCCGCTGAAGGCCACGATGACCGCCACCACGTTGACGGTGAGCTGGAACTGCAGGAACTTGCTGATGCTGTCGTAGACGTTCCGGCCCCACATCACCGCCTTCACGATGCTGGAGAAGTTATCGTCTGTGAGGATGATGTCCGACGCCTCCTTGGCAACGTCCGTTCCGGCGATGCCCTGGGTGCGAGGAAGGTGATGATGAGAGGAGGCCGCGAACAACTTCACGTCATCCATGTCGACATATTATATGTCACCGGCTTCTCTATGGCAGTATGGGGCATTACAGTGTGGTGGGCGGGGCATTATGTTGTAGTGGGCGGGGCAGGATGGTGTAGTGGGCGGGGCACAATAGTGGAGTGGGCGGGGCATGATGTTGTAATGGGCGGGGCATGATATTGTAGTGGGTGGGGCATGATGTTGGAGTGGGCGGGACATGACGTTGGAAGTGGGCGGGGCATGATTGTGTAGTGGGCGGGGGACGATAGTGGAGTGGGTGGGGCATGATTGTGTATGTGGGCGGGGGGACGATAGTGGAGTGGGTGGAGCAGGATGGTGTACTGAGTGGGGCATGATGGTGCAGGGGTGGCAGCCGAAGGGTTCTGGGTTCGATCCTCTCATCCTTTAGCAACATGGCCGTACCCACAGCGGCTCCAACGTGATATGCATCAAAGCTCCGCGCGAGTGGCTGGTTATTTTGTACGCAATTTGCTGTTAACCCCCCCGCCCACCCCCGCCATTTCCTGTCTGTAGCATAAAATACCAGAAAAAAAAAAAGACAAAAATAAAACGTTTTTTAAAGTAGTATGACGCGCGTGTGGCCTTGGCAGCATGGGCTGAATGCCCAAACAGTAGCAGAATACAGTGGGAGAGCCCTGGCCTTGATCTGGATGAGATGACTATCTGGCAGCTGTTGCTCTACTCTCTCCATGAGTTGTGCAACGCTGAAAGGAGGAGGAGGAGAAGGGAGGAGGAGAAGGAGAAGAACAAGAACAAGAAGGAGGAGGAGGAGGAGAAGAAGAAGGAGAAGAAGAACAAGAACAAGAAGGAGAAGGAGGAGGAGGAGAAGACGAAGATGAGGAGGAAGACGAAGAGGAGGGGTTACCATGGCGAAGCCCACGTCGGCCTTCTTGAGGGCGGGGCCGTCGTTCGTTACCGTCCCCGGTCACCGCGACCACCTGCCTCTTTTCCAGGACCGTGCTGTCGATGATACCTGGACGGAGACCACGACAGCCGTTTCAATGCACAATGCTGATCGGGGCGAGAGCAGTAGGACGTGGGGGGGGAGGGAACTGTTGCCTGGTGCTACCTTTGACGAGGGTTGTGTGTTTGTCGGTGGGCGAGGAGCGAGCCAGCACTCGGAGTTTGGGCCACAGCTTGTCGATGCGTTCCTGTTCAATCTGGGAAGAAACACAAGGAATTATATGGGCACGCGGTTAATGCCGAGGTCGGCAATTTATTTCAGACGCGTGTTCGGTCATAATTGTTGAAATTCGCTTTACATCACCACAGTACTCAACAGATGTAATACTCTGACAAAAAAGAAAGAACGAACGTAGTGTGTGTCTTGGGCTTATCATAAGCCCCATCCAATCAGTGCCATCGGCCCAAATGAAATGATTGGATGGCTTACCTGTCCTACCAACCCCGGCTACGCGCGCAAACTCTGCCCGCTGCACTCATTGTGCATGGGCAGGAGTCTAAGCAGCCCTATTGGAGGCTAGGCAGACCTATTGCTGACCTAGTCACATGTTTTGGGGGCGTGGCTATCAGAGAGAGGTCTGAAGGGAGGGGTGGGAAATTTCCGGTTGGATCATTTTTAAGATCTAGCTTACTCTGGCTGGTTTCTCAAAATTGCCTACGCCAGCTTTAATTATTTTGGGGTTTCATTTCCAATTCAAAGACAACAGAAAACAAAATCACCGGATCAGAGAGGGGAACATCGCGTTCCGGTAAACCTCAGTGACCCAAAGGGCTTTGTTTAAAAAAACGTCTAGGTGCCATTAGGACAGGGGGACCTCCTCCCCCCTCCGCCCAGGTGTGAGTGAGTGAGTTAGTGTGAGTGAGTGAGTGAGAGAGTGAGAGAGTGTGAGAGTGTGAGAGTGAGTGAGTGTGTGTGTGTGTATGAGTGTGAGTGTGAGTGTGTCTGTGTGTCTGTGTGTCTGTGTGTGTGTGTGTGTGTGTGTGTGTGGTGTGTCTGTCTGTGGGGGGGGGGGGGGGGGCGCCCCCGTCTCTCCCCGGCCTCACCTCCCCCTTCTCGTTGCGTATCCTGCGGTTGAACTCCTTGCCCTCCAGGCAGATGAAGTCATCGCCGGGGTTCAGGATGCCGCACTTGGAGGCGATGGCGCGCGCCGTGTTGATGTTGTCGCCGGTGACCATGCGCACCGTGATGCCGGCGCGCTGACACTTCCTGATGGCGTCCGGGACCTGGGGGGGCGGGGTCAGACCATTCTGTCAGTTGGAAGGCCGAAACTAAAACCAAACCCCAAAGCCCTGCAAACCCCCCCCCCCCCCCCTTAAACCTGAAATCAAACCCCAGCCCTAAAACTGAACCCTAAAACACAAGCCTAGAACTTCCAACGAAAACCAAAACCCAAAGTCCAAACGCTGTTCCTTAAATCACAGCATAACCCCAAAATAAATACATTGACTAATAGATAAACTTTATTTATCCCCAAAGGGGAAGTTAGGTTGTCATAGCAGCAGTACAAATACACTGAAATACACGAAATATAAACACTATACACTATATACAGTACGATAATATATATAATATACAATGCAAAGCGTTGCAGTGAAGCGTTGTACAGTCTGATGGCACCAGGTAGGAATGATTTCCTGTGCTGTTCCTTAAGGCAGCGGGGTTAAGCAATTTCCCTATTAAGTATTTCTGTCTGTCTGTCTGAATGAATGAGTCTGTTGCTGAAGTTGCTCTTAATAATGATTTTCTTTTACAATTCTGGAGTCAGGAATTTCTCTCGACCCCACCTGACCATTGGGTGACCGCAAAGTTGAAAAGCCCGACTGACCACTACTGACCCCTACTTGAGGGGGGGGGGGTGAGAGACAAACTCACCTCTGGCCTGACGGGGTCCTCGATGCCCACCACACAGATGCAGGTGAGGCGGGACAGGATGTCGCTCTCGTTGTCCCAGTCGGGCTCGCCCTCCGAGGCGGGGAAGTCGCGGTAGGCCAGGCAGATGGTGCGCAGGCCCTCCGACGCCATGGGCTCGATCACCTTCTTCACCATGTCGTCGCGGTCGCGCGGACGGAACACCTTGGGCTCCCCGCTGGCCGTCAGGATCTTGAAGCACCTGGAGGAGGAGGAGGAGGAGGGCGGAGAGAGGGGGCGGTCGGGGTGAGATACAAAGCTTTATTGGTTTGTTGGTCATCGACGGTGATGGAGAGGGAGTGCAGGGGGAGTGCAGGAGAGTGCAGAGGTTAGGGCTTCGGACTTGTAACCGGAGGGTTGCCGGTTCGAACCCCGACCAGTACGAACGGCTGAAGTGCCCTTGAGGCACCTAACCCCTCACTGCTCCCCCGAGCGCCGCTGTAGCAGGCAGCTCACTGCCTCGGGATTAGTGTGTGCTTCACCTCACTGTGTGCCGCACCATCACTGTGTGCTGAGTGTATTTCCACTAATTCACGATTGGGTTAAATGCAGAGACCCAAATTTCCCTCACGGGATCAAAAAGAGTAATTCTTCTTCTGAGAGGGGTGTTCGGGTGAGACACAAAGCTTTATTGGTTTATTGGTCATCAACAGTGAGGAGAGGAGGGGGGTTACAAGTTGAACACGACTCGTTATAAGGGGAACCCTAAAGCCAGGCTGTTCTCTAACAAGAGCACGGAAATCACGCATAAAGTCGGAACAGTGACGTCTTTGGTACGATTCCGCAGAGAGCGGCGAATCCCCCGCCGGTGACGTCAATGGTCCTGGCCTTACTGAAACAGAGTGGGTGTCGCAGATGCAGACTGCGATTCGGGAGTATGAAACAGCCCTCCCCCCATTAGGACATAGCAGAGCGTGACGGCTCCCCCCTGAAAGGGCCGCGTGAGTGCCGCGCCAGGCGGAGTGCAAAGAGATAAAAGTGGCGAGGTCATTGTGGGGAATATTACGGTCAAATACACAAAGTGGAGTGAGAAATCAAAGATAGTGAAGAGCGCGAGCAGCGGCGTGAACCGGGACGGAAAATGAATATGAAATGAAAAGGTGCAAATATCATTGGAAATATAATAAACCGCAGAATGTTAGGAAAATGTGCAGCATGTGAGAGGTCAAATATATAGTTTAGGCAAGCGTACGCATATGTCATAAAGTGGAGGACATATACACAGTATAGGAGAGGACAAATGTATAGCATGGAGGAAAAAAAATATACTATAGCTATATTATAGAACAAATATCTAGCACAGGAGAGATACAATATATTTCTGTATAGCAATAGTGCAGGGAAAAACACCTAGTACAGGGAACAACAACACGATGGGACAGTCATCGTACAATAGGGGATGAATACAAGAGCCGGGTGTGGTAGATTTCAAAATAAAAGCGTGGGGGGGAAAGGTGCAGCCGGCCGGGCAGGCCTGCGATCCGGTGAGGAGGCAGACCGGGCCGGGCTGCGCGGGGCCCGGCTAAGAGGCTTACAGGGACCGGTTACGGGCTTGCTTTTTTTAAGACCCAGAGTAAGGGGCTTGGGTAGGTTGCACTTGGACTACTTAGCCACGTAAGCCGTGACACAGGCCATTTACCCCTAAAAGCCTGCCAAACCGCCGGCAATTACAGCAGAGGGGGGGGAATGCAGACGATCTGCATTCTAGGCTGCAAAAAATTCACAACTTTTTTTTTTTTTTTTTGCATAAGGGGGCGTGTGGGGTTATGTATGGTGTGAAGGAGAGTGCTGTCAAGTCTTCTTGAGATTTTTAGTCACTGTGCGCGCGTGCGTGTGTATGTGTGTGTGTGTATATATATATATATATATAAATACAGCTTCCATTGTATGGTACATAAAGAGAATGAGTCACGGCAAGTCATCATGCCAAAGAATACATTCAGAAACATTGTAATGCATCAATATCTTGATTTTAAGCTGCATGTCTGAAGTCAATAACCCTTGAAAATGTCGTCCGCGTATGTTATTTATAAGCTGAAGAATTCAAATGATATAATCATTAGTGGCAACTTTAATACATCATGTAATTTTTGGTGAGGGAAACGAAAAAAAAAAAAAAAAACGATCTAGTATCCATTTACACCTCATGGAAACCTGGTATGTGTGTGTGTGTGTGTGTGCGTGCGCGTGTGTCTGTGTGTGTGCAGGAGGTCCACTTTAGGGCTGTCACTTGCGAAACCCCACTGATTAGCCAACCGAGAGCACGGCTTCACCTGTCAAACTGAAATTTTCTGAATACACACAACATCACCAGACACACACACGGTGACGGAAACCGAACCCCCCCCCCCCCCCCCCCTCACCGCCCACGCCTTACTTTTTGAGGAGGATTTCGGACGCCCCCTTGCTGAACATGCGGTAGCTGCCGTCGGCGTTCTTCAGCACGGTGCTCATGGACTTGCGCACCGAGTTGAAGGTGTACACCTTGTACAGCTTCTCCTCGGGGATCTCGTTGCGCACCGCCGTGGTAGTCGCGCTTCAGGTCGGCGGCGAAGCCCAGCAGGGCGCACTCCGTCTTGTTGCCCACCTGCCGCGGGAGCCCGCCCTCCTTCTCCGGGGACTGGGGGGCGGGGGGAGGAAGAGGAAGAAGAAGAGTGTGAGACAAAAACTTGCCAAGAGGAAAATGGCCGCCGATCTGATTAGCGGTTGTCGCGTCATGCCGCATTCATGACTGCAAAAATAACCCAAACCAGAGCTAAAAAAACGTTGATGATGGCAAACAGATTCTGCTTTGAACGGGGCATTGAGATGGATTCAAAATGGCGGATCACATAATCGCATCGAGCGTTTAACCGCACACAACACGGGGTCGCAAACGCCCCGTTTCGGACGAAGGGACTTCGGACAAACGCACGGACATTCCCGCAAGGCGTGTGTGGAATCATCGACACTCTCCATTCGTCCCATCCACAAAGTCCAAAGCGTCAAATAAATCAGTTACTAAAACACAAACTGCATGCATGTGCTATACATGCCCCCACCACCGCCCTACCGTGGAAGACACACACACGCGCACACACACACGCGCACACGCACACGCACACACACACACACACACGCACACGCACAGACACGCACGCACAGATACACACACGCGACAAAGCAAAGGCGCGCAGTTCAACGCCACTCCGGCGCACACACACACGCACATGCACACACACACTGACACACACACACACGACAAAGGCAAAGGCGTGCGGCCTCAACCGCCGTCCCGGCGCCGAGCGCTCACCATGATGTTGGTGGTGTAGGCGCAGTTGACGGCGATGCCCAGGACCAGGACGTCCAGGGTGGCCGGGGGGATCTTGTCCGGCTCGGGGACCTTGCGGAAGTGCTTCTCTGGCGAGGAAGGCCTGCACCACCGTCATGCGGTTCATGGTGAGCGTGCCCGTCTTGTCGGAGCAGATGGCCGTGGCGTTGCCCATGGTCTCGCAGGCGTCCAGGTGCCGCACCAGGTTGTTGTCCTTCATCATTTTCTGATGAAGGACGAGGGGAGGTTGAGAGAGGCGGGGGGGGGGGGGGGTTAGTGATGGTGCAACGGCTGTTCGGAATAATAAAAGGAGAATGAGCGGGAGAAACCAAGAACAAACAAGTAACACAAAGAGGAACGGGGAAAAGACTAAAATTAGCTGGAAAAACTAAAATGAATAAATGGTAAAAAAAAAAAAAAAAAGATCTCTTCAAAGTTCTCTCCAAACTACAAGTTAGCGAGCAAGCGAACTCTCTCCATTCTCAACAATTACATTCACATTTAGGGCATTTAGCAGACGCTTTTA
>JAXIVH010000385.1:57875-62875 GCA_036785325.1 Urophycis tenuis
GATAAAGATTGCGGACACCTGTGGACCGTTGTCCCAGACCACTCCTTTTAAATGTAAGATATAAAGTTACACATCAATCGAAAAGTGGTTATTTTTCGTTATGTATCACCATTTTATTGTTAGACAGATGTATGACAGATGTCATAAGCGATTGTGAACGGTTTGTGCTGATATGCTTATACGTGAATGCTAATACGGGAACGAACACTTGTATCGTCATTTCCGGTAAGTGCAAAACGGGAGTGCTTCATTTGAGACGGTACTTCTTAGACGGAATTCACGCACTACATCAGTAAGTACATAGTGCACACAGTGCACGTACGGAAGTGTACTCGTGGAAGTACGTGGATTGAGACACACTCTGTGTCTTCATGAAACCACGGGTCTTTGTGAAACCTCAGCCCACCCCCCCCCACCCCCCCCCCCCCCCCCACCCCCCCACCTCAGCACACCTTTCAGCCAGGAAATAGGATGAGATTTTCTTTGCGGTGCAAAACTGTTCAAATATTTAGCGGTATAGTTTGAACGCCGTGGACGGCTCAGGTACGGTATTTCACCTCCCTGACCGTCAGACACGCGCCTCCTTCCAATGTCGAGGTCTTCAGGTGGAATCTCAGAAAAGGGAGCGCGAGGTGGACATAAACATCAGCCCGGTTGCGGGGGAAAAGCGAGCTGAAAGAAAAACAGCACACCGCGCCACTCCATCCAAAAACCTGCTGTTGTTCAAAATAAAGCATCTCAGTCCGTATTGAAACGAAGCACAGCGCAAGTGGTGCAACTTGAGTTCAGCCTTGAACGTGTTTTTTTTTTCCGCGTGCGCTGTCTGCAGCCGTCCAAGTATTCCGCCGCATAAGAAAAAGATCTATATGCTCAGGAGATATCAAGAGCGAGTCCTGAGTCACTGACGCCACACGCGCACACACACACACACACACACACACGGTACGATGAACACACCTTGATGTGGGCCCCCATCAGTCACACTTAGAAGAAAGCCTGCTGCCGCTCACCTTGCTTCAAGATGTGTGTGTTTTTTCGCGGGAGAATGGAGGGAAGAGAAAAAAACACACACTCACACACACGCGCGCGCGCACACACGCACGCACAAACACACACACACACACACACACACACACACCCACCTCAGCACACCCCCCACACGCAACATTGCAAAATGAATTAAAAAGGACACGCTTAAATTGAAGAAGTGAAATCAATGTGTTTAGTTTCCATGGCAACTGGAACCTCGGCTGGCTGCGCGTTGCCATGATTGACTGACGCACGCACACGCACACACACACAGACACACACACACACACAGAGCGCTGTGACGCATCATCGTCATCATCATTGATGCAGCAGAAGCAGCAGCAGCGGGCGGTGGCTGCGGCGGCGTTGCTACAGCTCTCAGCAGCCAGCTGTAATTACGACACACACAGAGTGTTCACACACAGATCACTCTGACAGACTCCCGACGCACCACACACACACACACACACACAGGATAAGAATCTCCACAGGTGGGTCCCTCCATGCCGATGGTGTAATTGGACGCATGTGGGTGTGGGGTGGGTGTGTGGGGGGCGGGGGGGTCTCGAGTTGGGCGCTCCTCGCTCTCTGCTGAGATAGAGAGGGTCGGAGGTCAACCTCTGAAGACGACTCGGCTCTCGGCTCGAGTGCGGCGTCCGCCTCACACAGAGTGCTTATATTGGCTGTTTGCACAGCCCCCCTCACACACACACACACACACAGACACACACACACACACATTTTGTGTGTACGTGTGTTTGCACGACAACATTCAACTCACAGCCAGGCCAACAAGCCAGAGAGAGAGAGAGAGAGAGAGAGGAGAGAGAGAGAGAGAGAGGAGAGAGAGAGAGAGAGAGAGAGAGAGACAGAGACAGAGATGGAGAGGGAGAGAGACAGAGACAGAGAGAGAGAGAGAGAGAGCGAGAGAAAGAACAGAAGAACAGATCTAAACAGATTTATAGCCATTCAACTGACAGGTGGAGGTAATACACAGCAGGAGGCTACAACGCCAGACAGCAGCTCTGTGGAGCAAGCAGGAGCAGATAGATCCATTAAAATACTGCATTGTATACTGTACTGTTCACTTTGGCCTCATACAAAGCCAAATCAGTCAAAGGACAGCTTTAGTGTCCTCAGTGTTGCATTACAGGTAGCTTCAGTGAAGGGCAGAGCTTCACTACAGTTCTTTATGTGTTTTCATCAAATGGATATCCCCGTGACAAACCCCAGGGAAAATGGAAGGGAGAACATTTACGAGAAGTTCAGGAACAGGAAACGCTGACTCGGCTGAACGAGAGCAGCCGGTGGCTCTCAACATGGAGAAAAAAAACTGTCCATACGTATGTTCACACATGGCCATGCCCACCATGCCACTTGGATGCCCCCTTTTGTCCTGTGCTTGATAGTGAGAAATCGGGCAACCCCCTCACCAGAGGTCAGTTAACAACAACAACAACAACAACAACAACAGCAGGCCTTCATTACCATAATGGTAAAGGGTAAAGGGGGCATTTAGCAGACGCTTTTGTCCAAAGCGACTTACAATCAGTACATTTGTGGGATTCGAACCGCCGACCTACGGTTAAGTGGACGACGCGCTCTGTCAACCCGCCGTACCCACACTGAGCTACTGCTGCTATCAATTACCCAACAGAGATGCAAAGTTTGGGCAATGTCCGCTGTATTTAAAAGGGTATTTTTTGTCAACTAGCTTACTGGGCTTGAGAACGCCCACAGCCTAGGGGCAGCCGCGGCCTACTGGTTAGGGCTTCGGACTTGTAACCGGAGGGTTGCCGATTCGAACCCCGACCAGTACGAACGGCTGAAGTGCCTGTGAGCAAGGCACCTAACCCCTCACTGCTCCCGAGCGCTGCTGTTGGCAGCTCACTGCCTCGGGATTAGTGTGCTTCACCATCACTGTGTGCTGAGTGTATTTCCACTAATTCACGATTGGGTTAAATGCAGAGACCAAATTTCCCTCACAGGATCAAAAGAGTAATTCTAGCCCAACTCACTTGTTTACTGCGCCACTGACTGACATAATGCGAATACGTCGTCGGGATGCTGTGACGTGGTGAGCGGTTTCAAGTGCTGGCGTGAACCGAACACCCGCGGGTAAAAAGGGAACGCGGGGCTCATGGAGACCGTCCCCCGTGTGAGAGGTGTTTATGTGGCACCTTTCTGCCTTGAGGTCGCGTCACCCAGAAGCTTCCACGCAGAAAGAGAGAGCCGGGGGGGGGACATTGGCCCCGAGTTGGCTGCCTTATCCGTCGTAGTCCTCGGCAGGAGAGGAAGGGTGAACTCCAATGTAGCCTGAGTTCACCGCACGCTCGAAGGCATTCACACACACACACACACACACACACACACACACATATCAAAATGCTCCCTCCTCCAACGTCTTCAGGTATGGAAACTCTTGGCCAAGAAAACTTTCAAGCATTTAACAAAAAAAAACGTTCTTTCTACAAGTTAAAGTGGGCCTTCACACACATACCCCCCCCCCCCCCCCACCCCCCCCCGCCACGCATACACACACACACACACACATACATACACGCACACACATATGTCATGTTTAATTGACACACACATACACGTCACATTTCCTTCACACACACACGCACACACACACACATTCGTACACCTCTGGTAGCACATGCTGCACACCGTTCCTTGCTGCCATCTTCCTTTAATGTCATATGCAAGGCACTCATGTCCCTGGAACAATGAATGGTATAGGGTTTCCTGGCAAGACTTAGCAGCACCCAAACTTAGCCCTGACTCCCTGAGGATGTGTGCGTACGTGTGTGTGCGCGTGCACGTGTGTGTGTGTGTGTGTGTGTGTAAGTATGCACGCGCGCACGTGAATGTATGTGTGCGCGTGTGCATGTGTAGACAAGGCGGGGGGGAACGCACATACCAAAACTAGTAAATTAGCTCCTTGACAACAGCCCCCCCCCCCCGGACGGCGTCGAGTGTGAGATCCGTCATGGCGCGCGGCGTCCCGGTACCTCGGCATTGTCAAAGGTCAAGGAAACCTGGCATTAGCTGCTAGCAATAGCATACTTCAACGGAAAATTCCATTAAAGGGGCGGGGGGGGGGGGGGGGTTGGTGTGACACAAAACCGGACTCACCTTGGTGACACGTTTTGACCTTCACCGGGAGCCCCTGACCTTATCAACAGGGGGGTGATAAAAGGAGTGGGCTTGGGGGGGGGGAGCGGGTATTCTTTAGGCAGGTTGTATTCTGAAGCCTGCAGAAATGGGAACCTGCCTCTTTTCTTTGGAAGGTAAAGGCGTGACGAAACACAGATTGACTTGTGACTTATCTCGACACCCCCCCCCCCCCCCGGACATTAGCTCTCTGTCGCTTTGGCCGTTGCCTTGACACACCTGCCACACCTGAGCTTTAGTTCAAACACTTAAAATACCTTTGTTCACTTAAAAAATAAAAAAAGCATGTCACAACCCCCGCACTGAGATTAAGCATACACATAAGTATGTAAGTACACATTTAACTGCCGCAGGTAGTAATGCATCACGTTTCTCATACAACAAAAAGTTAATATCAGTCTATGCGCTTCGAGTGGACTGCATTGTATAAATGCAGTCCATTCACGTGCACCTCAATGGGGATTCTCAATGGGGATACTCACGTTGTTATGTGAATTCCACGTGTTTGCATTGTGAGCGCGCCACCTGAGGGAGCGTCGATCAGCCGTGACACCCGCTCTCTCTCGAGAGAGAGAGAGTCTAATTTAAAGCTGCTCCATCTTTAATGACATGGAACTTGGCATGGGAAGACAAAACTGCATTGAGGTTTTCAGGGGAATTTTTCCGAGTGGCCCGGAGAGTAGGATATCAAGGAAGAGAAGGAGACGAACTGAACAGCGTTTTGTCAGACATGGTCATATTTCCACAGTTTCCACTACAGACAGAGAGAAATGCTTTAATAATCCCAGAGG
>JAXIVH010000385.1:67875-70375 GCA_036785325.1 Urophycis tenuis
GGTGGGGGGGGGGGGGGGGGGGTTGGGGGGGGAGACCACCCCCACCATAGCCACTAACCACCTCTGAGGATGTCTCACGACGTTGAAGTTTCAGCGGTTCATAGGCCTGCTGTATATGCAGGCCTTCAGCGAGCATTGAGAGTCTCTTGGCACAGGAGGATAAAAATACACTTGTTGGAACGCTTTACAGTAAATATGTGTCAATTATTATCTTTAAAAAACTGCAATATGTTCAAAACTCCGCCGCCACATCACGCCCGTCCTCCGTCAGCTTCACTGGCTTCCCGTAAAAACAGCGCATGCATTTCAAGATCCTCCTCACCACCTACAAAGCCCTGAACAGCTTCGCCCCGTCTTACCCGACAGATCTCCTCCATCGCCCCGGTCACCCCCCCCCCCCCGAACACGCTCCGCTGATGCCAACACCCTCACCCTCCATCACCAGGGACAAATACCGCACTATAGGGGACAGAGCCTTTGCCATTGCCGCCCCTACCCTGTGGAACTCCATCCCCCCTGGCCAGCCATAACTCTGATTCACTTCCGTCTTTCAAAAGTCATCTCAAAACCCATCTCTTCAACATCACTTACAACACCTGATGAATAACTTTCCACACTCTCTCTTTCTTATTTTCTTATTTTCTTTTTGTTTTGTGTTTTTGTAAAGTGTCTTTGGGTATCTAGAAAAGCGCTATATAAAACCTATGTATTATTATAATTATAATTAATTATGCGTCATTACGTGGTTGTCAGGTATAAACCCCCAGGACCACCGCACCTCACTTGAACCGAAACGAAAGGAAAATCCAAACGGAGATGATCTAGACGATGTTCTGGATGACTCCGGAGCGACAGCGGGCCGTGAGACGGCTTCGTGTGAAAAATGCCTCGCCGTGTTTGGTTTCCACCCCGTTTTTGATTGATCTCCGCCCGAGCGAGCCGGATGCGGTGTTCGCCGTCAGGAGGCGAGTGTGCGGCGGTGATTCGACCGCGTGTTCCCAGATCATGTCGGGTCAGGTTTATTTTCTATGGCCCTTCATCACCGTCCACGATCTTGAGGGGGTTTTCGAGGGGCTCACGTTCGCCCACCCATCTCCCCCCCCCCCCCCCCCCCCCCCCCCCACCAGCTACTCAACCGCCAACACCCGGACCCCCTTGTCACAGCCTTTTCAACAAGCCTGCGCTGGCTCTTGGGCCCTTGGGTGGAGACGATATCACCACATCACCACAGCAAACGAGGAATGATTGGAAGCGTCTGAGGCCAGCACACACGCACGCGTGCGCACGCGCGCGCAAACAAAACACAGAGAAATGTCTGGGCCACTCGTTCAATCAGGCTCACGCACCTGTTTCTGCTTGAAGCACGGTGGCGCGAGGCTCCTTCTGAGTTATAATGAATAACGACAGCAGCCATCTTTGTTTGATGTGTCTGCATACAAATGAAGAGACGCGATCCTCAAAGCCAATGTTGGCCGACAGTTTAAAACACCAGCAGTTTAATTACATCAAAAACTAAATCTTGTTCATTTCTACAACAATAGCAAACTAATGGTTTTCAATTCAGGCAGTTAAATTGCCTTCCATATTTGCGGTTAAATGTGTGCAGGTAGCAAAAAGGCATTTGCCTAACTTATTGCTAGTTGAACATAGTTGACTATGTTTGGTCTCGTCACAAAATCCAGAATCTGATCTGAATCGCACTGGTAATCAAAGCAATGCAAGGTAATTAGCCGTGAAATCCTTACAATTAGAAAGAGGTCATAGATCAAATGTCAGTATTATTGACCCTAACTGGCAGACTGATTTGAACATACAACTGAATGTGTTCCAACTGCCAAACAACACTACTGCCAAAGTTTTATGAACACATTTTGTACAATTTTAGCCACAAAGAAATTCCACATCCAGAGCCAATTACTATGAACTGCTTATAACCGTGTGACAAACGACACACTGCCATGAATCTGCAGAATTACGTTTCCGTGCTCAAATTCGATTTCCGAACATGCACCACAAAACACTCGAAGCACATGTCATCGTTTCCCGCTCGCTTCAGTTAGCATCAGCGTTAGCTTGTGAGGTTTGATCCGCGGTGGACCCTTGACGCGTATCCACAGTGTCACTTTGACAGCTTTCATAAAGGAGGTCTGGAACAGGAGCCCAGCGGCCCGGGGATAAAAGGGAACCATTTTAAGAAAACTAGTCGGGGGAAGGGAAACGCTTGTTCTTCGCCAAATGTTTGGTAGCTCACCAAATGTTTAGCATTAAAGTGGTCTATCTATCGAGACCACTTTAACCTATTCCAAATTTGGCAATCTTCATCCGCACTAGATTGGATAATGTGTGTGTGTGTGTGTGTGTACCTATAGTGTGTGCATTTGTACATGTGCATGGGAGTGCCCCATTGTGTGTGTGTGTGTGGGTGCGCGTGTGTGTGTGCGTGCATAATGGCCCCTTTCACGTGTCCATCGCGTAACAAACATGTGCGCGTCACAGTGTG
>JAXIVH010000385.1:72875-87875 GCA_036785325.1 Urophycis tenuis
GGTCTCCTTAGGCAAACCACAGGGGCTGAAGATACCATCCACGTCGGGTTCGTCTCGGGTTCGTCTGACTAATGGGCCGGTCGACTGTTTGAGGAGGTTGAAATTCCCCCCAATGGCTTACACAGTGAAAGCAGTTCCTCTTTCTCCTTGTCCTATTTCTGTTTTCTATTCTATTTTATGGAACAATCTCAAAAAAGGGGGGCTTGAAGTTCAGTTGAGAAGTTGTAGGAGTGTGTCTACTTGCCGCTGACCAGACAGAGCCACCCGAGGGGGAAAGCCAATGAAAGAGTGCCCAACTAGGTCAGGTGGCTATCCAATGGCCGAGTGAGAGACGGCAGAACCAACCAGAAAGTAGAACAGCAGAGAAAGAAGAAGAATGATATGTATGGCGCATGGAGCTATTTCAAGAAAGTAGTCCTTCCTGAGTACTCTTAAACTATATTTCATTAGGATATTACAAGATATCACCTGCACTCGCAGTCTGTGTCCATATGTGTTGAAACGGTCGCTACTGCCGTTAACCGAAGTTTATCTGGGGGCCGTGGTCAATACCTTAGTGTCTCATTAGGACCACGTAGCTGTGCAGGTCACCAAGAATTGGACAACTCAACTACCGACGCAACCACCAACACACGTCCAGATCAACAAACGAAAATTGCCCCATGGACAAGGTAGATTGTAAGAACCTTATCTCTCCCTTTATGGCTGAGAGTGGAGATGTGGTGTGTGTCTCCCGTCTTCCACAATGGACCGTTATCCTGGCATTGTTTGATTCTGGGGCTTCCACAGTACTTAGGTTCAGTATAGTAGCTCTCATGGTGGCTTGGAGACTGAGGGGTGTTTACTGTGAGAAATAAACAGTCACACACCTTTGCATACCAATGCCACCAACATCCACTTTACACGCAACCATTTTGAGGACAAAATTACTCCACTCGAAATACCTCACTCAAAAGAACATTATTCTGCCCTTTTTTTATTCAAAAGCATACTGCGCTTTCTTTCAACTCACAAGTACGGGTGGGAAATGCAGGTTTTGCGGAAATGCTTCTGTGCAAAATGGCATCTTATCACAACAAGAGAGACCCACTTGTCTAGAGAGTGCTCTTAGAAGGCTTTTTTTATGCAGCTTCCTTTGTTTAGATTAATGCATAGCACTTATCTCCCAAGCACTCCTGGGCGTGTTCACACCAAAACACATACATCACAAGGGTCGACAGGGTGGCCATCCAACCATTGTTCCAGCTCTTGGGACCTAGAATCCTATCGTGGCATGTAGAAATGAAGAAACCCATGACATCCAGAAACATTGACTGTATTCTGACAATCCTGACCATGTTCCACAAATTCAACAGCACAAAAGCATATCAGCACACATACCTCTTGTTTAACATCTATAACACATGTAGACAGGCAGGTTGTCACGTCTCTTGTGTGAAGCCAAAAACATAGGCCTAAATGATTTAGCTGCAGTGTGCAGTTGGTGGCAGAAGCCTGCGGTTGCAATCAACTCAAAAAGGAGAGTGACTGAAGTATTAGTAAAAGCCCTGTTTGTGTTCCAATGGGCATGGGGATCTAAATGGCTGCAATTTTAAAAGACATTAGCCTACATCTCAACACACATATCCATCCATCTCAATGAATAGTGTAGGCTTACGCGATGGAAATAGTGCAATTCCAGCCGTTCCCTAGATTTAATTGGTCATGGAGTCAATTCTTGACTTAGTTCAACTTTTCTAGAAGGTCCCATTACAAATGTCGTTTTGCGCTTCTGTAGCATTTTATCAATAAAGAAAGCAACGACAACCCAGGGTTCATTGGGTGCAAAATTGACTGTCTCCCTGAATGGTGAACCTATGCAGTGCAATTGGTGAAACAAACCGACGTGCCAGTCAAAACGGGAAACCGGTGGCTAATGGCTATAACTTTTTGACCATCACAGCAGAAGGGCAAAGAAAGACACAAATGAGTACTCTAACATGTATGTGGTAGTGGGAGTCCTTTATCGTTTGGTACATGTTATTTATTCTGAACCCAAAACCCTGGACATTAACTATAACATAAGCGTCCAGTATTAGTTGTCAACTACTGCCACCTTGTGGCATCTTGGTGTAATACACTGACACGGCCGCACAAATAAAGTGCTGTTGCTACTCAATGCCAGAGGGGGCTTTTGGTGAGCAATAATTTGTCACGTACTAGGTTGGATGCGCCCTTGTTATAGATCGAAGGTTATGTTGCTCTGGTATGTGTTGCTGCTGGTACGTTCTAGCCCTGCCCTACAGCTTTCAATGAGAGAACAAGCGAAATACCGGTTCGGCTAGATTTTTGTTCAGATCGCCTACATGACAAAGAAAAAATGAAAGTGGTCACATATTTAAGCAGCCATGGAATGTTCCAGAGTAAACTATAGAGCTAAATTTATTAAGTTGGGCCTTTCGGTCGATGTAAAAATTCCGACTGGAAGTCCCCACACCAGAAATTACATTTGAACTATTTTGAGGCATCGGGCTTGGAAGTAATTACGGATCAAATAAAATGCTTTTCTGATGGGGCTTAAGTTTCATTCGTGCGCATTAACCTTGGTCGATGGATTTATGTACCACTACCACCAGATTCAGACAGGTTTTTGCATTTAGTGATCTTAAGTAGTAGGTGATCACCCATCGTACTTGGGAGCATAATCTGCTCAAACGTGTCATACAGACTTTAACTCGGACATCAAACATCCGTGTTTTCACGTGTTTGGCGTGTAAAAGGCATTCGCCTTTGTATTCCTAATGAGTCAGTTAGTAGTAGACTTGGTAGAAAGACTTCCACGTCACGTATTGCCACATTTTGTACATTGACCACGCAATCGTTAAGGCCAATGTCCAAGACTCCAGGCTAGACCAGAAGATACATTCAGCCCAAGATGGACACGTCGAATTTACGTTATGGCTGTAGGCTATAGTGCTTACACAATTAATGGGGGCAAGTAACAAAAAAACAATTTTAAAAAAAAACATAAAACACTTGCATAACTATCTTTATCGAATGTTATCACAACACAGATAGTTCTGGCAACCATGGTTTTGTTAAATTATACTGAACAATGGCCGATTAACATCAGTTAACTCTTAGTGGACCCAAGCGTTCATCGTGTTTACACACAAACTCCATTACGAATAGATTCAATGACGGCATTAGTTTCGATATTCCTACGTGACTTACTGCAGTTCCAGAATAAAACATGAATTAAAGCACACTGCTACACCGTAGTTGAGCTGTCAGCAGAAGTGTAGCAGCGGACTGGAGTACGTGTCACAACGCAGCCGAGCACGGGTCGGCGTCCGCCATCTTAGGTTCCACTGCGAATGTAGTTTGTCGAGACCATTTCAAAACTGTAGATTCTCTTTTATTGGAAATTCACGTTGTCACATCTTTCAATATGCTGAAAATCGCTGAAGAGGGACATACAAAAACAGTCACGACACAGTCAAACTATTTCCCAAACAATATTTTTAATGGTTCAACAACACGATATCAACTCTCTGTACATTATATACACGCACTGGACAGTTAAGTAGGCAAGACGCAAACGGTCTTCATAACATAATATCAACCCGTTACAAAGAGTCACCTTGTGTCCACATCTTTGAGGAAGACCTCTCCGGCTTCTGCTCCAGTGCAGTTCACAGCCGAACCCAGAGTCCGTGGGGCACTGTGACCTGGAAAAGGCTTAGACAACGTTTACATGTGCATGGCATGTGTGCATTCACCCCCCCACCGCGAAGATGGGACACCAAAAAAAGCAACCTCCAACCCCCATCGGCTTTGGCACAACCAGTCCTATAGCAATGGGACACATGTATCGACATTGATAGTACCTGCCATTCGCTGCCGTGTTACCGTAGGGTTTACCTGGAGTACGCAAGAGGTGACCAGGAGTGAGGCCGCTTTTGGGTGGTCGTCTGTGGGCAGCTGGCGACTGCTGCGTTCGGGAGGGAGTGCGCCCGACACTGCGGGCGGTGTCGGGTTCAGCTCTGTGATAAATAAAGCCCAGCCATGAAACATGCGACATAACCCAGTTGTGATTCTCTCTGTCAACACAATTGGCTACAATGCCAATTCATTTTTGAAAACATGGACATTTCGTAAAGGAACGCCAGAAAACAAACGAAAAAAAAAAAAAATACAACTGAGCAGCACACCTTTTGCCAGACGCGTCATTTGGGTGAGAACGCAGGCCGCAGCCCATCTCGCGAGACGACGTCGACTAGTCTCGTCCCTGTTTAGCATGGCCGCCTCAAAGGCCGAACACTTCCTCAAAGTCCCGCTGCTGGAAAGCAAGATAGTCGTCATAAATGGAGTCCAGCGCCGTGGACACACCAGCTGGCGACAACGACTCGCCGTACACGTCTACGGGCGCGTCGTATGCCACGCGTTGAGTAAGCGGCTCACAAAGCTGCTGCGACATGTCTGCGTAGATGTTAGCCATGAGGTACTGGGTGGTGTTTTCGGGCGCCATTGAACCCGAGCGGCGATGCGTAAGCACAACGTCTGTGTGCGCCATTGCTGCGCTCCTATTTTTCCCTTCGTTGTCGCTGAAATTTCGGAGTCCCTTACCGAATTTCGTAAGCGACGACTTCTTCGGTTTCTGGCGAGTGCATCTGCGAACGGCACCTTTGTGGACAGTCTTGTGCAACATTTTGAAAGTGTCCTCCGTCGTCCTCACTCGAAGCATTTTCCACTTAATCTTCGACACAAACTTGTGTTTTCTCAGGCAATTTGTTGGAAGCTTCGTTGGTTTGGTGTCCATGGTCTCAACACACATCTCACACGACCCTCTCAAGTTTAAAAAAAGTATGGGGTCCGTGTCCCACGATTGCGTATGTACAAACTCCAGATTGATATCAGAAATCTTCATAAATCTTAGAGCCCAATAAAAAAATCGACTTGTTTTAAAATAAAAATAGACGTTCTTAATCCTGTAAACACTTAAAACTCTTAAATGCGTATCGTTTGGAATCTGAGCTCTGCAACCGTAAGACTACCCAGCTCGATTTCTCCTTCAACGACTAACGACGTTCAGCTTGCAACGTACTTTATTAGAAATATTTCCCAGAATCCTCTTTTCTTGTTCCGGTCTAAACATTCGCCCTACTGCTGCCATCTACTGGAGGGGGGGACCATACATGGGGTGCTGTGTAAACCGTATCTATGGTGTAAACTCTGTGTAACAGAGTTTCCACTTAAAACAACCAACCCCTTACCCTAATGTACGTGATGTACATCAACATTATACTATAATGCATGACGTTTTTTTTTCTGTAACTATAATGATAATAGTAACAAAGCATATAATCATATACCAAAAAACTGATATGATGAGAAAACATATAGCAATTTTAATTATTCTAATATTTGACAGCTATTTGAAAACTATTCTCTTAATTCTGTAATCAACTTTCTCTATTAGTATCAATGCCGTTGTCTTTTTACCGTGATGCTTTGCAAGAAACTCGGACAAAATGTCTTTGCTCTCACCCTTGTGTTATGCAACTGTTCCCTCAGGGGTCTGGCGGTAAGTGTTGCAGGGTGACTGGCGACCACATGTACCTAGTACTACGAATGATATTGGAAGAGAAATGTACACAGGCAGCAGTTCAATTATAAAGATATATATTAGATTATATGGATTATTGAGTAAATAATTATAAATATGCTCATTTAATTTGGAGGGCAATCATTCACCCTGCAGGGAAGACGTGAGGACTACTTTATTTTCAGACATTTTAATTTGCCACCAGAGGGCGTACGAGATCCACCGAGCTACATCTTTCATCGCCGTCATATTGGTAACGAGATAGCTCTTCAATTCATGACTTTGGTTTCAATGTGACTCTGTTCTATGTGTTAAAGTAGTCAGAGTCTCAGAAAGGACTATCACTGACAATAACAATGACACTTATTGACAATCATGGTAAAATAATATGGTATATTATGATACTAAAGGTATGAGTATAATGTAGTATACCGTGGTAATAAGACTACGATACATAACCCCATCCTACCTGGCATGATGCCCTATGCACAATAGGCTAATTCATTCATGTCTTCCTTTGGAGATGATTCAATTGAGGAGACACTTTTGTCCAAAGCGAGTAGCAGCTTGAGTAGCCTTCCAGGAGACTGTGAGTAATGGGGATCGAACCCATGACCTTTCAGCAGGGAGTCGAAAGACCAAGACACTGAACCCTCCTGACAACACTCTATTGACACATAGTGGCAGGCCTAATCTTTCTGGATGCATTACAGTCAGCCTATATATACAGCAAACTATCTTTTAGGTGAATAGCCACTGATGCACACATCCATGCACACACTGTTACAACCACTATGGTGGTAGCGACATGACTGGAGGGAGAAGATGATGATGTGGTGGATAAGGAGACCAGTTTGCAAACTCAACGCAGTATACTATACTGAATAATGGATTTGCTGTGGATAATGTAACCACAGTAAATCCTTACATGCATCCCTTATACTTCTACAAATTATAAAAGCCTTAGTCAGTCTCTCTCTCCCTCACTGCCTCCCTCCCTCCCTCCCGCCCTCCCTTCCGACCTCCCCGCCCGCTCTGTCTGCATCTCTTTACCTGTCTCCTTACTTCCCTCCATCTCTCTCTCTCTCTCTCTCTCTCTCTCTCTCTCTCTCTCTCTCTCTCTCTCTCTCTCTCTCTCTCTCTCTCTCTCTCTCTCTCTCTCTCTCTCTCTCTCTCTCTCTCTCTCTCTCTCTCTCTCACTCTCGCTCTCTAGCCTGTGTTGAGTGAGATGCATGGGAGTTGGGAACAGTTCAAATTTCCTCTGCAGTGCAGTGGCTCTGCAGAGACACAGAGAGACGGGGGAGGGGGGGGGGGGGCATCTATAGAGAAAGATACAGACATAGTGTGAGAGAGAGAGAGAGAGAGAGAGAGAGAGAGAGAGAGAGAGAGAGAGAGAGAGAGAGAGAGAGAGAGAGAGAAGCAGAGTATAGAGGACAGAGAGGGGAGAGAGGAAGATAGGGATTAGGAGATAGGGAGAGGGGGAGAGAGGGAGTGGGGGGAATGAGCAGCTGAAAGTCATGCTCCAGTCCAAGCCACCATACTCTAGCAAGAGTATGATTGTTTTTTCACACACATGCACTCACATGCATGTATACATGCATGCATATATCCACAAATGTGATAAAAGTGCATATTATGCCCATATGCGCTCTCTCTCTCTCACACACACACACACACACACACACACACACACACACACACACACACACACACACACACACACACACACACACACTCCATTCATTCAGCAGCCATATTGGTTCCATCCTGATTTAATAATGTGGCCATTTCGGTAAATGGAATCTTATTATAATAACTTTGGCAATTCCAGACATTTGAATTGAACTTATTTTAAGTGTTATCTTCTTAGCTAGTTTTTCTAGTATCTAATATAAGATGACGAAAATGTAAACCGGGCTGCCACACAAAACAACACAATGAAATTCAGCACAACAGTGATCGGTTATTGCTGTTGCCATACCAACCGCGTGTTGAGCTCTCCCAGACCATTCTGCAGACCCGAGGTCCTCATCGGTTCCCACACCCGCGATTCGCTTCACACTCAATGAGATTCACACTCCAGTCAGACCACACAGACTCAGGAAACAGCAGTCTCAGACTTCCTCCAAGGTGGCTTTGTACGTTTTGCATGCAATGCTCATCCACCCAGACCGCAGTGACAGGCAGCGGTCTGCATGCTCAAACCTCACCTGAAGCCCTACGTGGAAGATGAGGAATTGCATTTCCGTTGTATTTCTTTCCCCCCATTGTTTGTTTTCTGCGTATAGTCAGGGGGCCAATTCTGAAAAGGGCTTCCATTCAGACTTTTGCGGACCCTTTTTGGTACAAGCTTCCACCCTAATTTGTTGTAGTTAGAAGACACCCATAGGTAAGATATTAGGGTGGTCGTCAAGCTGACCATTTTTTTGTGACTTTTACAAGCAATTTCATGCCAAATCTTTGGTTTCCTGCTCAATACGACGTGCCAACGATAAATGTTGAATATCTCCACAACCACAAGGACCATATACATAAAAATGGTATCAAATGAAAAAAGAAAAAAAAGCTAACACTGATGGGATGTCTGCTGAAGTGTCAGGATGAACATTTACAGTTTACAGTACAGTTTAAGAGAAAACAGAACTAGAACATGAAAGAACCAGTTTTCAAAGTGAATATCAGCTTGGAAACATAACATAGTATCCCAAAACCACTATCAATCAGTATCTATGGGAATGAGTCATGCCAAGTTTAAAGCTTGTAGGGAGAGACAGTGCAATGCTGCGCAAGTTATAACACTCAAATGTCCAGGCGGAAATGTAGAGCTCTAGATGATGGTCTATGGTGATATTGGACTTCATTAAGGTACCAGGTTGTAACACAAACTATATTTAATTGACATGTCACTGTAGTTATTAGTTCCATCCTAATATAACTGCTCTCTCACTGTAACGGCTGGTGAGGGTGGACCCAGTTGCAGGAAGGGAAGCGAGGCAGAGGTACAAAGTCCAGTAAGGTGAGTTCTTTAATCCAAAGAGGGGGCAGGTGGCCATACAGGAAAAGGTTAGCAGGAATCAGGCAAACAACACAGGCAAGGAGCAGGCAGAAAATCAGGTCAAAAACAATCCAGTCTTAGACACGGAAACAAATACGAACAACGCGAGAAAGCAAGTACACAGGACAACGAAGACAATCTGGCAAGGAAGACATGGTGGGGCGGGGTTATCTACACACAGGGAGGCAAGACACAGGTGAAACAAATCAGTAATTAACTAAGGCGGGAAAAAGAACAAGGAGGGGAAGAAAAAAAGACAGCACAGGGGAAGACTAGACTTTCAAAATAAAACAGGAAATGTACAATACCACATAAAATACAGAGTCTGACACTCACTTATTTAGGGTTAGGGGTTAGTAAGTGGTTAGTCGTGATAACTATGTAATATTCATATGGCAAAGGTATGTTTTTCCCCATCCAAGCGCACTCAGGTAGGCAGCCAACAGAGGGCATCCAGGGACCATGTCCATGGCTGTGTCTCAATCCACGTACTTGCGCACTTAAACTTCCCTTTTTGAGTGCATAGTGCGTTCACACTGGTAATTGTGGCAAGACGCAGTACACTGCTAGTACCCGGATGGTGCACTCATAACGGTCAAAAAGCTGAGTGTACTACGCTGGACACTTTTCACCCTCAATGGTCGCCATTTTGTCTACGTAACGGAAGGGGAGGGAACGCAGGCACTTTCCAAAAAAATCTGATGAAGATTGCGGACGACACCTGTGGACCGTTGGCCCAGACCACTCCTTTTAAATGTAAGATATAACGTTACACATCAATCGAAAAGTGGTTATTTTTCGTTATGTATTACCATTTTATTGTTAGACAGATGTATGACAGATGTCATAAGCGATTGTGAACGGTTTGTGCTGATATGCTTATACGTGAATGCTAATACGGGAACGAACGCTTGTATCGTCATTTCCGGTAAGTGCAAAACGGGAGTGCTTCATTTGAGACTGTACTTCTTAGACGGAATTCACGCACTACATCAGTAAGTACATAGTGCACACAGTGCACTTACGGAAGTGTACTCGTGGAAGTACGTGGATTGAGACACAGCCCATGTTCACAGTCTGAGTCCTGGACAGGAACACAAAAGAAGAGTTGACTGTTTTGATAATGAATACCTTCCCAATAAAAAACATGCTATACTGGTCTCACAGGAATCTGTGAAATAGCCACGGACGCTTAACTTAACAAAATCCGTGGTGGGCCCACGGAATCACTGAAATTTCCGCGAAACTCACACGGATTTAGCTCCAACGCAAGTTAATGCCACTCATATTTCTGTCAACTGACTTTTATAACTTTGGGCTACATTAAAATTGAATAATTACAGTAGTTTCAGGACTGCATATTTGTCGTAGGCTTAAATTATGTCTTCATTTAAGTGGGATATTTAATAATCGATGGATGGTATAGAGGGCCTACTTTTTTTACTCGGTTGTGTCTATAATGTTCTCATCCATCTCATGTCATCCATTTCCGCGAGTTTCACGGAAATTTCAGTGATTCCGTGGGCCCGCCACGGTATTTGAGTTAAGCATCCGTGGCTATTTCACAGATTTCTGTGAGACCAAGTTGCCCAAGGGCATAATATAAATCTAATCTACAAAACAGGAAAAACAATACCATGCCAAATAATAATGATCTGAGTACATGAATATTCTTGCACCAAGCTGCACAGGCACACCCACAGGCCCCCACTGCAAAGTATTCCACTTTTTCGACATCGACACTGCCTCGTACTGCACTGACTCCCACTTTCCTCACATCCACATATCGTTAGCTCCAAGCACCTGGCCGGTACAGGTTCCTTGGTTAAAAGCTGGGGGACAAGCATTCCATCCTTCATGTGCCCACCACACCTGGTTGGTGAGGGCAGCTGTGGATGGGTCACTAGTGACACTTTCCAAACCTTTGTTTTGAGAGTGGGCCCTCATGAGGTGCAGAGACAAGGCATCCTGAGTAGGTGGTAAAGTATCCACATTGGCTTCCACTGTCCGAAACAGGGCACAGCGAACTTCATGGATGGAAGCACTGGTCCTTTTTGGATCATAAAGTTTGCAGACAAACTGTTCTGCTGAGGATAGAACAGCTGGACTTGGTACTTCATCCTCACCAAAGTTCTGGGGAAGATGAGGGCACTGCTGGAACACTTTTTCCTTTTTCCTATTCCAGTGAACTGAGTGGTAGTGTCAAATCCAGTGATGGCATGAAATGCAGTGGTTAACCTAGCAATTGAAATGCTTGAAACTTGTTCTGGTGACTTTCTTACTGTATTAGCAGCAATGAAATGTTTCACCTTCTTCTGACAAATGTACTCTTTGTACATCGCTTTGAATAAAAGCGTCTGCTAAATGCCCTAATTGTAAATGTAAATGTAAATGTAAATGCCAACAGACCATTCAGAATCTCATTTGACATTCTGTTATCATGCACTTTAATGTAGCCTAGCCTGCTTTGATCCAAATTTCTGGGCTCAGCACAAGTCAGCAAACACATCTGTGTCTCTGCACTGAATGATGAGCCTCATACTCTTTGGTTGTGGCATCAACAGCATGTGGCAATATGTGGGTATCCACTTCTTTATGTGCAGCCTATAGGTGGGAAACATCAATCCCAGCTGCCGTTGCCAATTTTTCAGCATCATCAAATCCCCCACTTATTACAATTGCAAGACCACACTGAATGACATGCCTTTCAAGTTCAATTGAAATGGATTATGTCAAGTTGGCCTTGTTTTCGTCCATTTCAATGAAACTATTCCAGTTAGCTGGCATCTTTACATCATTACGTACAATGGTGCGATTGTTGCACAGCTGTCGAAGTGTCCTTGAGGAAGACACTGAACCCCCCCAATGCATGACAAATGCACTGATTGCAAGGTGCTTTGGACAAAAGCGTCTGCTAAATGCCCCAAATGTAAATGTAAAATGTGTGCATGTGGCTTTTCTTTTTTTCTCATCGTCAATGTGTTGGTACTGTCTGCAATATGCTCCATATTTAATATTTAATGCTGGTCTCTGAATTTTATCCTTGCACTGTTGGACCTATTTGCAAGTATCACCACTATCACACACCACCATAGAGCACCTTAACAGAGGCGCAGCTTCCCAACCGGCAAGGCAGGCAAATGCTTGGGGCCCTGAGCCACTAGGGGGCCCCCACCACCTCGTCTCAGCACGCTTGCCGCCGCTCGCCGTCGAACAAGCGAGAATTTCGTCCAGAGGTTGAATGATGGATTACGTGATTTTACGTGCCCCTGTACTGTTGTACAAACACTACATCTGTACATCTATGCTATAAACAACATGAGCATTGGTCGGTCGGGTCCCCTGGGAATTTTTGCCTGAGGTCCCCACGGATTCTAGAATTGCCTCTGCACCTTAACATACATATTGAATCACAGGGCCAGTCCTGCCTGCCTGTTTATGTCGTATGTTGTGTGTGATGTCTTGTAAGCTACTGAGACCTTGAATTTCCCCACGGGAATCAATGAAGTATCTATCTATCTATCTATCTATCTATCTCTCTCTCTCTCTCTCTCTCTCTCTCTCTCTCTCTCTCTCTCTCTCTCTCTCTCTCTCTCTCTCTCTCTCTATCTATCTATCTATTTGCTCTCGGCATGTTGTGGCATACTGGTCTCTCGCCCTTTCCATCTCGGTCTGTCTGTGTGTGTGCCTCTCTTTGTCTCTCTCTCTCTTTCCATGACCATGTGCTCGGAGAGGGAAAAAGCTAGAGAGACGGAACAGGGAGAGGGAGAGATGGAAAGAGGCACACTCCCACGTTCCACACACGCAAAGATGGACCCATAAACGTGCCAACTGCTCACCTTTCTCTAGAAAACTAGAAAATTCCCTCGAGAGAAATTTTGAAAGGGCACGGGTGATACTGCCGGTGTCTTACACCACTGTCTCCTTAAATGCAGCCTAACCGCTATCAAACTTCTTATTCAATATCAACATTGACTTCTCTGTATATAACTCTCATTGTAGAGAGCTACGGCAAGTACAGCGCCAAGAGATGAACTCAAGTTTTTTCAAGTCGTCTTATTGTGACGCGGTCACAAGCGGACCTTACATTAACATCTTGAACAGAGTGGTAGGGGCGTCACAAGATACCACAGTGAGTTGAGCAATGGTGCTCCCTGACTCATCCCAAAAACAACAGTCAACAAAGTGAAACAGTGAAATGCAAGGAACCCAACATGTCCTGAACATTCGCCTCCAAACCCTATCTAATAGCAATAACATGTAATGACACAGAATACCAGAATGTCGCAATGCATTCTGGGAAACACTCCCCCAACACGTTACAATATCTACGATTTCCTCAAGCAAGTAAAACAACTTGAACTGATAATACAAGAAAACACAAAAGCATTAACCTAATTTACGCAAAATAGAAACAACATTTAATTTGATTTGTGTCCGATGACGAGAGGGAGACGGAGAGAGAGAGCACTTTGGTAGAGAAACATAGAGTAACAATAACAGAGAGCGAGCGCCGGTCTCGATAAAGCCGTTAATCAGAGAAATAAAAAGTTATTTCCCGATTGTTTCACAAAGGTTACATTCAGCAGGTAGACACGCCCATGAACTGCACCTATCTGAATCACATTATCCAATGAAAAGTATTACAGCTCTGTATGTGAGCATAGTCAAGACATCGCGTCTACCACCAGTTCTCCCAGCAGCAGCAGCAGCAGCAGCGGTGTGGCCATGATGTGCCGGTGTTCCGTATTAACTTGTGACCACGTTAACTGGTGACCGTCAGCCAAACGCGTCTGTGGTTGTCGTAGAAACGACAGATGTTGAAAACTGGAAAAAGGGACGTAGCTGTCCTCGCAGATGCCTTTGTTCAGTTTCTTACCCGTTAACGTTGCAATGTGTAAAAACAGACTCGTCCTTGCAGTCTTATTTGTGTGAACGCATCAGGTACTCCGTCTGGTTTTAAACGTCGCTTGTGTTTGTAAACAGGAAGAGAGCTAGTTAGCTCTTCCTGCTAAAGTCTCTAATACATCTCTAATAAAAACTCTTGAATACATTTTGTCTATGGAGCCTGCTTCAGTAAACATGAATCAGAAGAAATATTCAGCATTTTGAATGGCCTTATAAAAAAATAAACATTTTCACGGGAGTCGAACACATATCATTGTGACAAAAATAAATGAAAGACGAGAGCTATTCCAGCTCACCACGAACGCACTGAGGATTTCTAATAAAATAACATATACAGCAGACAGACAGACTGCCGTCTCTTTTTAACACGGGACGGATAACCACGTAAACTTGTGACCACACCTGGCTCTGTTCCTACTAAAGTCTCGAATAAGTCTCTAATACAAATATACATCTACGGAGCCTGATTGAGTAAACGTGTGTCACCACACCACGAATAGAAAGAAAAAAAAACGAAAACTTTGTATGGGATTTGAACTCGTACTTTTGTGACAAAATGTACTAAAGACAGACGCAGTTCACCAGGAGCACACTGCGGACTAGTCAAAAAATTCCATACACTGTATATACATATTCGGCCGTCTCTTTTTAACATGGAACGAATGGCCAGGTTAACTTGTGACCACACCTGTCTCTGTTACCGTATGAGCCGTGCTTCAACACGACGTATGCTTACTCAGTCAGGTTCCAAAGATGTGTTTGGGAAATGTTTTAGACATTTAATACACATTCACAAGAAGAGCGTTTCCAACACCAACTGTACCATGTATGAGCCCTCTGTGCTCATACAGGGCTCATACGGTAACAGAGACAGGTGTGGTCACAAGTTAACGTGGTTATCCGTCCGGTGTTAAAAAGAGACGGCAGTCTGTCTGTCTGCTGTACATGTTATTTTATTAGAAATCCTCAGTGCGTTCGTGGTGAGCTGGAATAGCTCTCGTCTTTCATTTATTTTGTCACAATGATATGTGTTCGACTCCCGTGAAAATGTTTATTTTTTTATAAGGCCATTCAAAATGCCGAATATTTCTTCTGATTCATGTTTACTGAAGCAGGCTCCATAGACAAAATGTATTCAAGAGTTTTTATTAGAGATGTATTAGAGACTTTAGCATGAAGAGCTAACTAGCTCTCTTCCTGTTTACAAACACAAGCGACGTTTAAAACCAGACGGAGTACCTGATGCGTTCACACAAATAAGACTGCAAGGACGAGTCTGTTTTTACACATTGCAACGTTAACGGGTAAGAAACTGAACAAAGGCATCTGCGAGGACAGCTACGTCCCTTTTTCCAGTTTTCAACATCTGTCGTTTCTACGACAACCACAGACGCGTTTGGCTGACGGTCACCAGTTAACGTGGTCACAAGTTAATACGGAACACCGGGCA
>JAXIVH010000385.1:95375-110375 GCA_036785325.1 Urophycis tenuis
TTCGAGTATACAGCTAGAGCTGTGCTCGATAACTGGTCTAGTTGGCCGCGCTTGGTAAGGCTTTTGGTTAAGATAAGATAAGATAAGATATAAGATATTCCTTTATTAATCCCCCTTAGGAGAAATTCACAGTGACCAGCAGTACAGGGGATAGATGAGTGCAATAAGAACCTGACTATAGTCAATAACAATAAATAGATCTACCTAGACAAGATTAGGTTAAACAAGTTAAGTTAAATGCGAGCTCTTAAAGTCGGTGAAAAAGTGAGAACCTGTATGCATACATAGTAAACATCCTTGGTAGCTATCGATAGTGCAAAAATAGGTGTGCAAATGTGCAGAATGTTGCTGTAATCATCGCCATAAGAACTGGTGATTAGGGTTGCCCCTGCATTGGTGCCCTGAGGACAGACAGCAGATGACAGGGTGATTCGACCACCGCTGAATCATTTCCAGAAAAACCTCAAGGACGACCGTGAAGAACTGCGAAGCGATTGGTGAAATCATGGCCGCGCATTGGGCAATGAAACGCACAAGCCACGTGTATTGCGCACATCAGACACACCCAACACACAAGCAGCGTGTGTTGGGGGGGGGGTGGGGGACGGTCTGGTGGTTTGGGTGTTACAATCCCTGCCTTTTTCAAGAGCAGCAGCGTCGCTGCTGAATGTCTGCTGAATGACTAAACAGCGAGCAGGAATAGCGGTGTAAGCCAAGCCATGTGTCAAACAAGCGGTGTCAGAACAATTTATTGAATGGACTCGTTGTTCACCTCGAGATTTCATCATTTACATTTAGTACACGCTTTTATCCAAAGCGACTTACAATAAGTACATTTGCCCTACCGTCATGCTCTTGTCTGTTGTACGTCTTGGCACTTTTATAATTTCTCTTTGTGACTTGACACTTAGTCAGAGATGTTGTATACTAGCAATGGTTAACCTAGCAATTGAAATGCTTTAAACTTGTTCTGGTGACTTCTTACTGTATTAACAGCAATGAAATGTTTCACCTTCTGATGACAAATGTACTTTTTTGTAAGTCGCTTTGGATAAAAGCATCTGTGTAGCCCTAAATGTAAATGTCATGCAAATGTCCTGATCTCACAAGTTCTGACTTTGCACAGAGAAACAGTTTCTCTCTGCAGTCAAGTCAGTCGGACGCCTTTCCCAAAAATAAAAAGCAAATATTGTTTTATTCGAAATCTGTGAGCTGCTCATTGCAATACGCCACCTTTAATGTCTGGATGGTCTCAAGAGACACTGATGTGTTTGACCTTTCGTTTCCTTTCACCTGTTGTCTTACATTCACATACTGGCCACAAAGCACACCTGCACCCTCATATGTTGTACTCCTTGAACAAGGCAAGCAGAATCCATCGCAGCTCAGAAACTGTTCCTGATACTGCACTCACTGCTGGAAATCTGCGACCGGGACAGAGAGCCAGTGAATGTCCCTCCAGGGGACCCATAGTGTCATTGTAGTAGCTTCCAATTTGAAAATGTCTTCCGTGGAAAAAAATATGACCAGCTGCCATCAACAGGAAACTAGCTCATGTGTTAACGGGAGAGGGTGACAATAAACTCAAATGCTCCAATCCATATCCTGTGTGTGTGTGTGTGTGTGTGTGTGTGTGTGTGTGTGTGTGTGTGTGTGTGTGTGTGTGTGTGTGTGTGTGTGTGTGTGTGTGTGTGTGTGTGTCTGTGTGCGTGTGTGTGTGCGTGTGTGGGCACGCGCGTGTGCGTTCGCGTGTTATCATCAGATGACTGAAGTTGTTCAGTCATACCAATATGAAGGAATTCCTTCTTCATTTCCTATAGTGTCAAAGTGTGTGTTAAAGATATCTTACTGGCAGTGGAGTGCAGAGAGTGCGGACAGCAGCAACAGAAACAGGAACCCTGCGGGTAGAGTTAAGACAACGCGAGTTAGACAGCGCAACACGCAATATCCTTTTAACGACCACCGAGTTCAATCTCTTCATGGGTTATAGGATTATGTGGTCATCCTATCCTGTAGCATAACAATGTTTAGCATGTCCAGACCGTCCTGGCGTCTGCATACACACACACACACAGTCACACACACAGTCACACACGCCTACACACACACACACACACACACACACACACACACGCACACACACACGCACGCACGCACGCATGCACGCACACACACACACACACACACACACACACACACACACACACACACATCCCCATTGTTTGGCCTGGCTTGGAAACAACCCCTTTTTAGTCTGTCCGACGAAACTGTGTGCAAGCAAATGAATAAATGAATGAACGAATGAATGAATTGGCCAAGCAGGAGGACTGACTACAACACGCTACCTTGAAGAAGCGCTGCCGCGTGTGCATGCGCATGCACACGTGTTTATTTATCCGAGGCCCTAATTGTCCAACGCATAGGAGTGAAACGTCCACCCACGCAAGCGATACGGGACGTAATTAAAGCTCCCACCGTAGAGATGATGCCAAGAAACAAACAACGACGAATGAAAATGTAATTGAACTGGATTTAAAGGGGAACTTCCGTAGTTTTGAATGATTAACTGAATGATTTACTTTATTATCACGTGCAATGAATGAATCATCTTGTATCATCTTAGTAGTCACTGCATAACCGGTCATTCTGCTTACCTAATCTTACATGCTACATCTTTGTGTATGCTATTTACTTCTGTAGTGTATGCCTAGATGTATGTACATGTATGTATATTTTTTGTCTTTTTTGTATATATACATCTTATTTTGTATATTGTTACATAAGTTATATATGTTATTATATATTTATATATTCTAACACTCTACTATATGGAGAGTGTCTGTCTTTTTTTTTTTTTTTTTTTCCCCGGAGTATTGTAACAAATGGAATTGATCCCCTCAGGGATCATCATCATTTAAGTATTTCTGTCTGTCTGTTTGTCTGAAGTAACACAAAGTCTGAGTCGCTCCGCGAACAGACCGCCGTGCCCTACCCACTTATACTACCTTTCACAGACGGCTCATCCTCCCCTTGCCTCCTGGCACACATCTTTCAGTTACGTTCGGTTTAACATTTAGACATTTTATGTTACTGCCTCTAGACGTATCTCTGCATGGTCTCCTGGAGTGCGTGACCTCTTGACCCTAAGACATATTGGAAGCACAGGACCTGTTAGTGTGACACAACACGTATACTGACGCATCTGTGAAAGTACCTAGGAGCGCACGGGTGGCCTCTCTAGCTTTCTCCACACTTGTTTCATACCACATATGGACAACACACACACACACACACACAAACAAACACACACACACACACACACACACACACACACACACACACACCAATAAGAGCAAGAGAGAGTTTGGGAACTTCCGTAGTTTTGCCTCTCTAGCTTTCTCCACACTTGTTTCATACCACATATGGACAACACAATGATTATGCTTTGCTTTAACTTGGTCAATATCTCCCATCGGTGTTGACTTGACACGAGGGAGATGCTCGCAGCTCTCTGCCGCTGGAACGGCCCACGCAAATTCCAGGCCGCCTTCGTCCATGAAGTGCCACAATTACATCAACCATTAACCACATGCACACACACACACATGCCACCTCTTCTAATTCAATCCCTCTCTCCCCTCATGCTTGGTAATGCATGTCATCCCTGTGTCTAAACCATGCAATCAAACGGAGACCAACAAACACCGACCACAGACCGCATAATGCAGAGCGTGTGCTCAGGGAGTTGTGGCCAAGCCGCGTTGACCGCATATTTAAAGATTCATAGATGATGAATATAGTACAGATGTCATGTAATCTAATATAACCTCATCCAAATGTACTGGCCTGGCCTTTCCCTCTTCCCCTTTATCCTATTAGTTTGTGTGTGTGTGTGTGTGTGTGTGGGGGGGGGGGGGGGTTGAGAGCAATAACTATCAATGATCCACAAAATCCAATGCATAATCTAATTTGTACAAAACAATTTGTGGAAAAAAGTGAAAATTGAGAGTAGTCAAGTATTCTGCTTTGTAAATTAATCATAGAGCCTGCACATTAGTGTCCACTGCACTGACCATCATTCGAAGCCTAAAGGAGCTTCGGAATGTTTTTATGTTTGTAGTAATGGATTTTTGTATCACTGTTTAGTGATACATCATGAAATACAGTCATTTGCCATTATAGGGAAGACATTGTTGTGGTTGAAACTACCCAGGCAGTGACAATGACCTTAACTTACGGTATGGTTCATGAGCTCATGTTACGGTATATTCATGGTGGTTCGGGATGTTACAGCAACCCAACACTCTTGAGCGTCATCTCAAGAGTTTATGGCGTGTATTGAGAGGAGTCACCAGATGATGCACTCTCACTCTGGTGTAGAAACAGCGAAGCAGACGTGATGGATATCAGGATGCTATCGGGCTAGCAGCGTAGCAGCATTTGTCAAACCACTGCCCGGAGCAAGGAAAAAATAAAAACCCAAGTCAAGATTTATGTTTTCTTTTTATTACCAGTGCTGCACTTGTTCTACGGATGCGATATTTTTTTCATTTGTTTGTTTATTTATTTTCTGAGTGCTATTCTTTTACATGAACAGTTTATGCGGGAGCCACATGAAACGCATTGAATTTTTTTTTCTGTCCCCTTGACATGGGACGCTCTTCTCATGACGGACATGCTCGGACAGGGTTGCTCTCACCACGGAAAAGAACGACAAAGATGTTCCCGAAAAAAGAAAAAAAACAGAACTCTACACAATCTAGCGCCTCCTTTCTATTTTTGTCAGGGTTAACGAGGAACATACAACAAGGCCAGCGAAACCTATAAACACAAGTTTAATTTCTGTTATTTAAAATTAGCAGGCAGGTTGTCCCCTCAAACCTCTTGTTTCACAATTTAAAAATACAAAAGTATACCAAAACAATTACTAAAAATAAAAAGAAAGTGTTGGATGGAAAACCAGTTATTGACTCAGTTAGCTAAAGGACAGAAAGGGTAAACTGCATTAGGAATATTGACTTGGTGCCATATTTAGACCAAATATTATCTATAAAACATACCAATACTATTTTTCAGAGATGATATGCTTTTTTTTTTTTCATAGCTGAATGTTTAATGACGCCATTTGGTATTTCAAAATGATTTATGCAATTGCATGACATTTTTGTTACAAATACTATGAACTTAAAATATGTTTTTAATCCCTGTATGTGAACAGAAGTTTGGTTGGCGGAAAGGTGAAAAAAACCCCAGCAATGCCCAAGTTATCTCCCGGTGAGCCATGACGAATGAAAGGTAAACGGTTTACAATTTACAGCGATGGCTACTCTTGAGAGATCACAGCAGGCAGTTAGGCACATCCAAACTGCATCAACATTTCTGATAGATCACTGATTGTTCTCACTGGACATGGGGGGGGGGGGGGGCGGTACCACATTTGGTTGATTTGATTTGGCTGCAGTTGAGCCTCTTTCAAATTATATCATGCACTGATTCATACACAACAGATTTAAAAAAAAAAAAACAACAACAACTGGACACTGGGCGGGTGGCTCCAACAGTCGTCCAAAGAACAAGTTTTAAAAACCTAAACAGTACAATTGTCCACAACCAAAACACGCACGTTCACAATACACAGAAAGTCAGGCCACCCATCATTCACAGTACTGGGTAGAAGAAGAAAAAAAGTGCAACGAAAATATGAAGTCACCAGATATAGGTGAAGTGGTTATTGTCTTGGTAGCGGTCCCCTTAAGGGCCCTCCTACAGTCTTGTTAATGAGGCTTACAGTTAGGTCTAGGTTGTTTCTGTTAGCGTAGCTTTTTATTAAGTCTAGGTTTGGGGCTGAGCGTAAGACTATTTCCTTAAGTGAGATAGCACACAGGCTGCTAAACAGCGTGGGTCAAAGTAAAAAAAAAAGGACTCCAAAAGATGTCCAAAAAAAAAAAGGCTTCCCAAGTATGTGTGGTTGTCCTTTGCCTGCCATCATAAAGGCACTAACCCTTAATTTTAAAGAGAGAGAATATGTATAATCAAGTCAACATCCTCTCAACATGTTTTGGTAGCTACACAGAGGACTCTGTGTAGCATGGTCCTGTGCAGGACTGCATAGGACCATGCGGATGCAGACTCAAGGGTCAAGGGTCAACTCAAGGGTTTAAGCGCGGCACCGTCACATGTGGGGGGGGGGGGGGGGGGGGCGTGGCGGGTAGAAGTGACAGCGGTTCCCCTGGCAGGCGGGCTGCGAGATGGAGGGGCGAGACGCGCAAAACAGGCTCAGCTGCAAATAAACAAGATGTCTTCGATGGCGTCCAGCACCTTGAGGAGAAAGACTTCCACTGTAATTGGGGTTGGTTTTTTGTTTGTTTTGTTTTGTTTTGTTTTTTTACAAAAAGAGCAGACGGCACTTGGTCCTCAAGAGTAGTTTCTTGTGTTCCCCTTCCTTTCCATCATTTCCTCGGCTCTCTCCTTTGTTCCAGCAGTCCCAGTGTTAATGCTGATGTCTGGCCACTCCGGGGGGCCCAGGGGGGCAGTGAGGGAGCGAGCGTATCATGGAGATCCCTGTTACACTTGCCTTGGCACTTGGTACAGATAGTTCAATTAAACAAAGGGCCACTTTCAGCCCCGAACCCGACCCCACCCACCCACCCACCCACCCAACCCCAAGCGAGCTGGTATGTGCTCCCTGCTTTGGGAGACACCAAAAATGAGGGTCTTTGTTAGTTGGCAGAGTAGCACAATGAGAGGACATCGGGGGCAGGGATGGGATGTCCCACGGATCGATTCTAGGGGCGTGAAATAGGGGTGCTTCAGTGCGGCACTCTGGGGCCGGGATCGGAGCATGCTTCTGACCGTACCTACTGTACATACCACTATTCAGCCTTCAACTGCGACCTCTTTCCCCAATCTTTAAATGTAAGACATCTCATGTCTTCTATCTCAACTATCAGCATGTCACACATGTATAAGGCTCCATTTTCTTATTTTGTAATCGGGGGGGGGGGGGGGGGGGGGGGGGGTGAATTTGTTTTAAAATGGCTGTCCATCAGGACATTCTAGATGTGTGTAAAATACCAGACGTGCTTAAAATATCCCAGACAACGCATCCTCGCGTCAGCCATTGGCTTTTAATTGATTGCCTTTCAGTCTCCCGTGTTCGTGTGGAGTGTGGACAGCGCTTTACGCTGCCCGGGATCTTACCAAGTTGCAGTTTAGATTTAGGGTGCTTTCAACTGTGGGCCCGGGTCCTCCCTGACCTTCTGTCACTGTTAAATTGAGTGAGTGTGTGTGCGTGGGGGGGGGGGGGGGGGATGGGCTAGGTCCAGCTGTCCCCCTTTGTCAGTTGGTTTCAGTACTAAATGGAAGTATCGCCTCCCCCCACTCTTTCAAGCCGGAACCGTTAAACCTTTACACACACACACACACTTACACAAACACGGACATCCACACGCATGCACGCCGACACAAACACACACGCGTACGCTCGCTACATGCGCGCTTGCGCACACTCACACAAATACATATACAATTTGCGTAGCACACATAACATACGCATGTACAGTATTATGGACAGACAAAGAGTCACACAATAGTCCAACATACACTATGTGTCGCATTCGTGCAATTTTATCAGCCATTAAGTGGGGGGCAGGTTCATGTAATTTTTTTTTTTACTGTGGGTGTTTATATATGTATATTTGTGTTACACGGTGTCTATACTTTGCATTATCATGATCAATGGAGTGAGAAGGATGTGTGTGGGTGTGTGACATCACAAGTTCATGCAAGTGTGTGAACCTGAGTGTGTCTCCTCTCTGTCTCTCTCTCTCTCTCTCTCTGTCTCTCTCTCTCTCTCTCTCTCTCTCTCTCTGTGCACGTGCACCCACACACACACACACACACACACCGAAGAGTCCTCGTCTCAAGCAGCCGCCTCCCTCCCCCCCCCGCCCCCCAAGCCCCGATCGCGGGACCCCCAACCCCCCGCTACCCCCCCGCTACCCCCCGGGCCTGGGGGCCGCCGCCGCCCCCCCGCCGCCATCCCGCGGCGGCGGCGGCGGCTGACACTGGCCCACGCGCAGACGCAGCGTGCCGCTGGTGTGCAGGCGCCACAGCTGCACAAACTCCTCGGGCATGGCGTGGAACCACTTGTACGGCAGGATGTTGTCGTAGTAGTGGTGGCTGACGGGCCGCTGGTCCGGTCCGGGCCCGGCGGCGAAGGGCCAGAAGCCGTACGCCGTCACCTCCTCGCAGAGGCCCAGCGCCAGGCTCACCAGGAAGAGGCCCGTGGAGAGGCGGCGGGCGTGCACGCCGCGGCCCTTCCAGAACTTGCCCACGCTGCGCAGGAACTCCGGGTTGGCGAACAGCATGGTGAGGTTGGAGGAGGCGTCGGCCAGGGCGTAGTAGGCCCGCAGCGAGGGCTCGGTGCCGGGCCGCATGGAGAAGGCGGGCATGTAGACGTAGCTGGAGCCGTACGCCCGCATGCTGTCCACGAAGGGCCGCCGCGACCACAGGAGACTCTGGAACCTGGGGGGCGAGGGGGAGGGGGGGGGGGTGGGAGAAGAGTGAGAGAGTGGAAGAGAAAAGGGTGAGAGATATATATATAGAGAGAGAGAGAGACAGACACAGGACAGAAGTAGTGAGCGGGATTACGTTTAGAGTGTGTTTCATTTTTATAATAAAGTGTAACTTTTTAGCTTACACCCTTTTAAGATAGCAACACACTCGTTGGCATAGTAACAGGCAAGGCATAGTAGGGTATAGTAACAGGGGGGAGAAAAGAGAGAGTGGAAGAGAAAAGGGTGTGAGAGAGAGAGGAAGAGAGAGACAGAGAGAGAGAGAGAGACACAGGACGGAAGTAGTGAGCAGGATTACGTTTAGAGTGCTCTTCATTTTTATAATAAAGTTACATTTTTTAGCTTACACCCTTCTAAGCTCGCAAGATCAAGATCAAGATCAAGATCAAGTCAACTTTATTGGCCCACACACTCGTTGGCATAGTAACAGGCAAGCTACAATGACAGGGCCATATTTATTCGGAAACACGTTCAGGCCTCACCTTTTCTCTATGATGCTGGGGTTGGCAGTGACCAGTTGGGTTCTCGTGCCCACGTCCTCCATGTACTTCTCAGAAAGTGGCGGGAGGTTACACCTGCCACACAGTTAAAATAGACATAAGATTTACTTTATACAGGAAATCAGAGAGGGGTCAACAGGGCCACTACGGGGCCACCACACCACTCTGCGTGTGGTGACAGTTGGTAAATACGACCGTGGCTTATCTGGGCTTGACATCCGCCGACATTTTCTGAAGAGTCATGGTGTTGAGTCATGCTTTTATTTTGAAGGCGGAAGCAGGCCACTTCAGCTCGCTCCCAATCAAAGCGAGAAGGAAAAAGAAAAAGAAAAGGAAAGAAAAGAAAAGCAGCCGCGGCTGAACGTGAACCACTGAGGAATACGAATTAATGGCTGAAGATTTATCATTTCGCAAAAAAAAACATTGCATGTCACATTTATCATTATCTGTCGCCGCATCTCTTCTGTCCCCATCGTGTCTTTTGACTTGTTATTTCACCTCAGGGGTTTTCTCCTGGTTTGATCTGTCTGCATCATTAATTACTCATCATTAATTACTTTGCCTGCTGCAGTCTCCCTCTCTCTCTGGTGGCCTTGGCCTCTCTTTGCACCCTTGGGTGGATGCGACACCCACTGTCATTGACACCCACTGTCACCCACTGTCTGATGGCCATCAATAATAATGAGAGCACGTTCCCCCATTCACCTCCCCTCTCTCCCCCGCCTATTCGTCTCTATCTATGTCTCCCCATTTCAATCCCCACTCCGGAGTGAAAGGTGACTCCCTCTCGCTGTCTCTCCCTCACCTGTTTTGCGAGGCACAGGTGGAAGCGACTATTACGCAGTGCCTCTGTGGTCGGAGGCAGAAAGAGCTGCCGCCATTCAAAGTCAACGGGAACATAATGTGAGTTCATTCACAAACCTAACTCACTAAACTGATCCATCTCTCCTTTGTTCGGCGAAGACCTCCTCGCCGATCCATCTCCATAATGCACTGACTTTTATTTAATTCAACGGTTATTAAGGGTCGAACATGAATGAGGGCTGCCCATAGAGCACTACGAGACCGGGCCCGCTCAGCACACGGAGTGCGATGGGACAGACGTGGGTCTGTTCCGCGTTCCGGCTGCAAACACCTCAAACGCAGGCGGCGCCCGTCACTTGAAATCTGCAGCTAGCTGCGCGGCGCTCGCGTCTCAACCAATGGGGGCGACGGCGTGGCGGCGCATCCGCACTTTGTACGGTCGGTTCTACGGTCCCACCTGGAGACGGCAGCGGTCCAGCTAACAAAAAAAAACTCTCTCCATCTCTCTCTTTCTCTCTCTCTCTCTCTCTCTCTCTCTGTTGCGTGTCTTACCGCATGACGAAATCGGCGTCGTCGATGTCTCGCCCGCAGCCGCTGTGTCTGAGGACGCCGCCGTTGCCCACCACCGCACACTTCTTCAGGGGCAGCCGCAGGGGGTTTTCCTGCGGAGCAAGGCAGAGGGCGGAGACGTCTTAGCGCGGAGCTCTGGCGACACCAGACAGATCACAGAGCCCATGGCTCTATGGGGGGGGGGGGGGGGGGGGGCGCCAGTAGGTAGTAGCAGGGACAACTAAACCCAGGAGCGACTGGCATGTGGAGAAAGTATGTAGCAAGTGGATTGTTGGATTTGTTTTCATTTGATTTATTTTGTCATTTTTTGTTATTTACTTGTTTTTGGGTTTTTCGTCACGCGACTTGCGTTACGCACACATAATGCTGACACACACACACGCACAAACACACACAGTTATTAATCTTGTTGTCTTAGTTGGGGACATTCTGTGCACTGTCGTTCTCCTGACCAACGCAAGTCCAAAACAGGTGCTACACACTGTGGTGCGGATAAAACAAGAAAAAGGCAGTCAAGAGGAATTAACCCGCCTGTTTCAATATTAAACATGGTGCACACACGTCGCATGGCGCAATCGCAAAAAGTCTAATTTCCAAAGGATGGCTGGCGATCGCGGCCTCTGATGGGCCTGCCGCCTGCAGAGTACATGTTGTGTCCAGCCGTGTGACATCCTGTCCCGTTTGCTGACTAACACAACAGGAAGGACAGCAGCAGAGGTCAACACCAGAGAGGGATAAAGAGACACCGCAGAAAGGAAGAGAGGCAGCCCTACGTCACAAAATCCACATCTTTCCCGTTCTTATTGAAACGCTATGCTTCCCTTAAGACACTGAAGGGGCGTTATAATGTAGAACAACAATCCGGCCAGATGGTACACAGTTTATATATTTATTTATGTAATATTGTCCGGAGTGTGTAAAAAAAAAAGTGCATAGATACCTATCTGATACATATGTCTCTGTCTATCTCTCACCATCCATCCAGCCAACCCACTTGTCCCTTTCTAATGGCATTATAAGATTATGAGATTAATATGAATTATTTTGGTCCTGCTGCTAATTGTTCAGGGAGTTATAGTCCTGAATAATACGTGTGTCTCCCCAGAGCAGAGGAAACATGATTTCAATTTCCTGCTCTAGAAAAGCACTTGTCTTACTTACTTTCGGTAATTTGAGGACCCAGGGGGTCATTGAACTCTTTAAGGTTTTGTCGGAAAACCACAAACTCATCACGAACACACACACACACACACACGTGTGTTCGAGACATAGTGAGACATAGTGAGACATAGTGAGACATAGTGACCTTGTTACCATGAATTAAGGGAATTTCCAACTGTACATCCCACACACACACACACACATCCACGCACACACATCCGCCTGGGGGCAGGGTTCTCTTGAACCGTGAACCGGGGAAAAGGCCAGCGAGAGAACATTGCTAATCAGGCTAACAGACTGGTAGAGCGGTAGCCTGAGGGCGGCGCAAGGCTAGCAAGGCTAAGGGAACACAAGCACACGGCACATGGGGACACTGTCAAAGCTAGCATAATGATTTCCTTTGATGGAAGGCATTGATCGTCATGGGATCATCAAAGACGACGTCATTTATTGGGCTGAGCGATTGGAGACGGCACACACGCCACAAACCTAGGCTGGCAAGGGCTGTGCCACTTCCCGTGTGATGCTGTTTCTGCTGTCAAGTACACTCTTATACGACTCAGCGTTCATTCTGACCAATGAGATTGTTTGCGCCGTCTGTTCTGCTCAAATTCCCACAAAACTGGTGAAAATAGTAATAGCCAATGAACCCCCCCCGCACGCACGCACGCACGCACGCACGCACGCACGCACGCACGCACAGCTCCATTATAGGTTTACATATCCAGACCCCCCTCAGCGGCCACAACAGAGTCACATTCTGCTGACTCGGGCGATACACACTTACATAAGTGTCCGTTTGAGTGTGTGTGTGTGTGTGTGTGCACGTGTGTGTGGTATCGGCACGGTGGGGCCGTCTTTCGGCGCACTTTCGGAGCCTGACCTGGGACTTTAGAGCTTTAGCAACAGGGATCCTCGCCGGGCCCCTGACGTGTGACATCATCATCACAACAACAACAACAACAACAACAACAACGACGACAACAACGACGTAGCGGCGCCGCGGCGTGCCCCCCCCCCTCACCTGGACGAACAGCGGGTAGGTCTCGTTGCTGACCGTGTGTGAGTGGTACAGCTCGCCGTCGTACCACAGCACCTTGCCGATGGGGGAGTTCTCCTTGGTCAATGCAAACATCCTGGGCGGGTCGCAGCACTCCTTCAGCAGTTTCCTGCCGGGGGGGGGGGGGGATACAATAAAAATGGAGGATGTGATGGGATGGAAATTCCGTATTGTAACTGCCATCAAGAGAGATGAGCAGGGGAGTGCGTGTCTGTGTGTGTGTGTGTGTGTGTGTGTGTGTGTGTGTGTGTGTGTGTGTGCGTGCGTGTGTGCGTGTGTGCGTGTGTGTGTGTGTGTGTGTGTGTGTGTGCGAGTGTGTGTGCGTGTACGCGTGCGTGCAGGTGTGTGTGTGCGTGTGTGTGAGAGGAAGGGGAGGGGGGGGGCGTTAATGATAAAATTTCCAAGAAGGCAAACACAAGGTTGCATAACATATTGTTGAACTCATATTTTAGACCTACAACCCCAGGGGTCAGGGTGGGGACATCCACATCATGCGTCCTCCAATGGTTGCAATATGGTTTCAAATCCAGTGTTGTCTCACCAACGTGTTGGGGGTGTCTATTCTGTTGATCTGTTGATCTGGGGGATCTGTTGGCCTATCAAGGCGCAAAAGGTGGTTGGGTGAATTCTAACTAACCACCATAACTAACACCATAACTGACCATAACTAACTGCACAAATCTATTGTGCAAATAAAAAGGGTGTGTGGGGGGGGGGGGGGAGCAGAAGAAAGTGGGCTTGTGCTTCACTTTCTCATTGGAAAGACTAACCAAAATGTTAGATGTTAAATCATACTTTAGCATACTTTACTTTATCTAGGTGGTATATAGATTAAACTAACAGACAGACAGACAGACAGACAGACAGACAGACAGACAGACACACAGACAAGATGTTGATCCCCCGTGATGAAAATTCACATATTGCAGCAGCATAGATTACAAATGTACAAGATACAGTGCACAGGAGCAACCATAGTGCAGAGAATAGAATAGAATAGAATATATGTGTCAGACAGACAGACAGAACTACTTTAATAATCCCAGAGGGAAATTGCTTCAGCTTGCTTGCGTCATTGTCTTTGCTAGAATTGTTCATCACCGATATTACAACAATAAAAAGCACACACACATATCACCAGTGCCCGCAATCCCCCAAATAACCCCTAGGGGGGTACGCGTAGCCCCCCCACATACATATGTCTAAGACACCCCTGCACTCCTCAAAACAACAACACAGTCGAGTCCTCGTCGTGACCCCCACAATTACCTGTAAACGTGGATCCCCGTGTCGTTCTTCAGCCAGACGTGACCCAGTCGCGACACCTCGTCCACGATCTCCTCGTAGCTGGGCAGCCGGTACACGGGGAACACGTAGAACCAGCAGAGCACCAGCACACACAGAGCGGCCCACGCCGAGAGTTTGCTCCTGCAGCATCGCCCCGACATGGTGTGTGTCTTCCTCCTCCTCCTCCCCCACGTTAAACAAGCACGAATTAAATTCACCATTCAAGTGTGCAAAAAAATAATAATAACGGGGTTGCTCCCTTGGTTGAATTCAAAGGTGTGTTTTTTTCTTTCTTTGCCCAGGATTTACCAATGCTGATAGTTAAGGAATGTATCCGGCATCCATTATCACCATGGAGAAAGGAGAGCAGTATGAATGGTAAGCAGGGTATTTCCCCCCACAAGCCTCCCCGGTTCCGCACACCAGCATCGGACACCCCTGCCGTGCTTATTATCCTCTGGTCCGTCCCGTTTTTTTTTTTAAGGGAAATCTCGGACGATCATCGAACCCCCTTCTGGACACATGGCCGAGATTGATGATGATGCCGGGGTGTTCACGGTTCTCCTGTCGCCGGTGTGTGCATCCCAATTTTCTGCCTGCACCAACAGCGCCGAATTTCAGTCGCCGCCACCACCACCACTGGTGGTGAACGAATCTCAGTCTCCCCCCCCCCCCACCCCACCTCCTCCGTCTCTGTTAAGGCATCCCGATGCGAATCCGTATCCGAAAATGGGGTCGCCTTTCTGGGGCCGTCGGAGACCCAGCTCACCCAGTCCACTCCTCGCCGCTACACTTTGTATTTGTCCTCCTGGATGTCGGAGAGGGGGGGGGGTCGTGCAAGTGCACTGGGCACAATATATTAAAGCCCTCTCCTCCTCCTCCTTCTCCTCCTCCTCCCCAACACCCCCTCCCCCCGACTCAGTCCTCCCTCTCTCAGACAAAGTGCTCCTTTTGTGTGCTGTTGAAAGCTCGCAGCTCGCCTCCCGCAGAGATCGGCCGCAAGTGCGGTGCAATGCTGCCCCTATCTGGCCGTTTTGTGTAC
>JAXIVH010000386.1:0-62983 GCA_036785325.1 Urophycis tenuis
CACGCGTGTGTGTGTGTATGTGTGTGCGTGGGTCTGTTTACCTGCATTTGTGATGCGTAAGCATGTGAATAAATGCATATCATATAATCTCCCTCACTCCTTACTTTGTCGTCCTCTCTATCTCCCTTTCTCTCTCTCTCTCTCTCTCTTGTTTATGTCTACCTTTTCCTCCCCCTATAGCTGGATCTGGCTCCTCAGGGTCGAGTGCTGATGGAAGCCAGGTACTACATAGAGAAGAGTGGTGAGTGGCACTGAACCATGTCAGCAATTAAACAGATTAAATCTCTTTGCTGATGACCTCAGCATGTTTACTGTCTGTACAGATGGGAGCTACATTTACATCTCTAGGGCAAATTTAGTGGGGGGGGGGGGGGGAAATCCCTATCTCTCTTGATTTAATTTGTTAGCTAATCAACAATACATTTTAACAGCTGAGTGTGTGTATGCGTCCGCACGCGGGCATTTAACTGAAATTGTGTGTGTTTGTGTGTGTATAGTTTGCTCCCATGCCAACTCAGCCTGAGCAACTCATTAAAATAAAAGCCCTCTGGCTTCGCTGAACACTCACCTCTGCAGCTATTGTGGTGTGAAAAATAATATGTGATTTACCTCGATGGATTAGCCATTATAATTCCCACATGTCAACCAAACAGTCCGGGGGGGGGGGGGGGGGGGGGGGGAGGATGGGGGGACGGTACACGTCCTCGATGAAAGTTGAGCTTTAAGTGAGTTAGAGAAAGGTTGGTGTGGCTGGTGACCTGATGAGGACATCTTCACTGGTGGGCATCCAGATGTGATTTTTGTCTTACATTTACGTTTAAATGTTTACATTTAGGGGCATTTAGCAGACACTTTTATCCAAAGCGACTTACAAAGAGTACATTTGTCAGAAGCAGGTGAAACACATTTCATTGCTGCTAATACAGTAAGAAAGTCACCAGAACAAGTTTCAAGCATTTCAATTGCTAGATTAACCATTGCTAGTGTACAACATCTCTGACTAAGTGCAAAGTTACAAAGAGCTATTATAAATTGCCAAGACGTACAACACACAAGAGCATGGGGGTATTTTTTAAATATATATAGAGGTAGAAGGTGGATGTTATGCAGGGTTCAGGGGAACTCTGAACAAGTGAGTCTTGAGTCTCTTCCGGAAGATGGGAAGTGAATGGCTGATGTCTTCACATCAGCCATTCACTTTTGTTCTGTTTGTTGTATTCCTCTATTACGAGAGTTTTTTTTTATTTTTTATGAAGTTCAATTGAAGAGGATGCGCAGGCTTTATAAGATCAAAATAGCAGCATAGTTCCAAAATAGCAAGAGCCGCGTGAGTCACTTGCGATTCAAGTGAATCACACGTCTGTGACCACGGCGCCTGTCTCTACGCCCACTGATCTGTCGTCATAACCCTCTTGTCACCCAACCAACGTGGGCCTTCAGATGGCCAGGGCAAGGACAGCGAGAAGGAGAGAGAGAGCCTGTTCACGCTGCACCAGCGGCGCGGGGCGATCAAGCAGGCCAAGATCCACCTGGTCAAGAGTCACGAGTTCAGCGCCACCTTCTTCCCACAGCCCACCTTCTGCTCCGTCTGCCGGGAGTTTGTCTGGTACGGCGGGTGCAGCCAATTCCCACACCCCTCCGCCTCCACCCTTTAGTGACGACACAATGAAGTGGTGTCCTGTTTTGACTTGAGGAACACATTTGTTTTCAGAGCTTTATCAGTGACGGTGATTTTAAAAGTGCGTTTCTTTTTCACCACGGCAGGGGTCTGAACAAGCAGGGGCTACCAGTGCAGGCGTAAGTGGACGTTTTTATATCAATCTATTTTCATTTGTTGCCTGTTTCTTTCTCCTCCTCCCCCACCTCCTCATCTTCCTCCACTTCCTCCCCCACCTCCTCCTCCTCCCCCACCTCCTCATCTTCCTCCCCCACCTCCTCATCTTCCTCCACTTCCTCCCCCACCTCCTCCTCCTCCCCCACCTCCTCATCTTCCTCCCCCACCTCCTCTTCCTCCTCCTCCTCCCCATCTCCTCTTCTTCCCCCACTTCCTCCTCCCCCACCTCCTCTTCCTCCTCCTCTTCCTCCTCCTCCTCCCCCACCTCCTCCTCCTCCCCCACCTCCTCATCTTCCTCCCCCACCTCCTCTTCCTCCTCCTCCTCCCCATCTCCTCTTCTTCCCCCACTTCCTCCTCTCCCACCTCCTCTTCCTCCTCCTCCTCTTCCTCCTCCTCTTGCTCCTCCTCCCCCACCTCTTCTTCCCCCACTTCCTCCTCCCCCATCTCCTCACCTCTTCCTCCTCCTCCTTCTCTTCCCACCACCATCACCAGTCTAACACCGCGCTCTGACCCCCTGCAGAGTGCAACGCCGCCATACACAAGAAGTGCATAGACAAGGTCATCGCCAAATGCACTGGATCAGCCGTCAACAGCAAGGAGACCATGGTATGAGGCTGACAGCTGTCAGTCACCTGTGATGAAGCCCGCCATTACAATATGGGGGGAAAAAAAACTGCTATTATTCAGAGAAATTGCTACATCCCACCGTTTAATCATGCAATTAGGGGGCTCCTGGAGCCTGAGGCACGCGCGTTGAGCTGATGTGTGTGTGTGTGTGTTTCTGTTTGTCAAAGACACCATCATAATTATTTTGTAATTATTTTTGGAAGACTGATCTCTTTTTTTAGATAGATGGAGAGATTAGTAATGAGCATGGGAGCAACATGAGCACACACACACGCTTACACACACACACACACACACACACGCGCACACACACGCACACACACACACACACACACACACACACACACACACACATACACACACACACAGACATACACACACACACATACACATACACACACACATACACATACACACACACACACTTACACACACACACACACACACACACACACACACACACACACACACACACAGGGGGTTTGCGTGACTCACGCGTCACTCTCTTCCCTGTGCTGTGTTGTCGTGCGTCGCCTGCCCCTTCAGATCCACAAAGAACGCTTCAAGATCGACATGCCGCACCGCTTCAAGGTGTACAACTACAAGAGCCCCACCTTCTGCCAGCACTGTGGCACGCTGCTGTGGGGGCTGGCCAAGCAGGGCCTCAAATGTGAGGGTGAGCCAGGAAGCCTTTCCCTAATACACACCAGCATCGTGTGCATTCACCCTATACTGTACACTTTAGAAACACACACATACATACACACACACTTTATTTAAGAGAGTGTGTGCTAATATGAATCACATATATCAATCGATATGAATCATTCATAATTAAATCATATAATGAATCATTGTGTATGAATAGTGATTCAATAGCATCTAGCCAAACATAAACTAGTGGCAAGCGTTGTGGTGGTGTTAGTGGCGGCGTGAATGACTGACCCTTCAGACTCTGTTGCCCTCCAGAGTGCTGCATGAACGTTCATCACAAATGCCAGAAGAAGGTGGCCAACCTGTGTGGCGTCAACCAGAAGCTGATGGCCGAGGCTCTGGCCGTCATAGAGACCAAGCAGCTGCAGGTCGGTACACATCCGCGCCGGTTGTGTTTCTGAATTGTGAAGCCTTTTGGGTCCACGGCCGATAGTCTGGCGGTCTCATGGTAACATGGGAGTCTGGTGGTCTCACGGTAACATGAGAGTCTGGTGGTCTCATGGTAACATGAGAGTCTGGTGGTCTCACGGTAACATGAGAGTCTGGTGGTCTCACGGTAACATGAGAGTCTGGTGGTCTCATGGTAACATGAGAGTCTGGTGGTCTCATGGTAACATGAGAGTCTGGTGGTCTCATGATAACATGAGAGTCTGGCGGTCTCATGATAACATGAGAGTCTGGCGGTCTCATGCCAACATGAGAGTCTGGTGGTCTCATGTTAACATGAGTCCGGTGGTCTCACGGTAACATGAGAGTCTGGGGGTCTCATGGTAAAATGAGAGTCTGGTGGTCTCATGCCAACATGAGAGTCTGGTGGTCCTTTTGTGATTCCCCTGTCTGACAAAGCAGGAAAACCAGAGAGTGTTTACGGAGACTGTGTTTCCAGTATTGGTTGTGTATTCTACTGCATGACACATCAGAATTAATCAGAATAAATCAATATCAATATTGGATGGGACGGACAAACTGTCAGTCATTAGGAATGTTGGTGAGTAGTTTTCAGTGAGATGAGTACTTTCGAGTGGTTCACTATCGCTGTGTGATTACCACGCTCCCTATAGGCCAAAACTGGCCAGGACAACGAGCCAATTGGCCGAGAGGGCCCGGTGGGCGTCGACCAGCCGGGCGTGGTCCGTGCGCCGTCCGGGCTGATCATGGGCTTACCGGCCACCGCAACCCCGGCACGTAAAGGTGAGGACTGGCAAACATACAGACAGACACACATAGCCTACAGTCTCTGATTTAACCTGTGGTGCATGTGTTAGCATGTGTTAGCATTAGCAACCAAAAATGGTCTTTAATGGTGTTTAACTGCAATTCCCAGAATTCCATCTGTTCCATTGCTGTTGCTTTGACTGACTGAAAGGGAAAAATGTAGTTTTCTGAGTCTCAACATCTTATTTTCTTTGTCTTTACAATATTTATCTCATCTTATATTGGCTTAGCTCAGTTTGAATTATTTTCACCCTTATTTCTACACTTCGTTTAGTTTTGTTGATCTTAGCTTGGCTTAGCTTAGCTACAGACAGACCTGATACAGACGGGCATTCCTCATCATTCGGGGGGTGTGGTCTTCCCTCCAGACGCCCAGGGCGTGTCGTGGTACGTGCCCGCGGGGGAGGCGAGCAGCGGCGAGCCCTCGTCGAGCGACCCCGCCACCGGGGTCAGCCCCGAGGACGCGGAGCCCCTCTACGCCGTGCCCAGGAAGGACCACCAGAGGGTCACCCTGGACAACTTTGTCCTGCACAAGATGCTGGGAAAAGGCAGCTTCGGCAAGGTAGCGCAGAGGCCTCCGGCGCACTCGGAGCTACAGCGTCTGGCCCTTGGCTGGTCGATGCATTTTTATTGGTTTCGTTAACTATACCGTAACCTAGTGGACAGCGGGCAGACATAGTTACCAAGGTTCCCATGCTCTCTGCCTCTGCATGGATGTTGACCTTTGAGTTAGTTTCTAAGTTAGTGCAACTTATTTGTGGTATTTCAGATCCGATCAGGATCAGATCAGGATCCGATTGGTCCATGTGAGTGGTGAAGGCGGGGCTTCCGGCAGATATTAGGCAGATTTCGAGCCGGCTGCCGAGAAAATAAAGAGAAAGAGGGAACTAAAATGAACAGTTTGTTCTGTATTTGATTTTTCGTTCCTCTTTCATTTAACGATACTGCGAGTAGATTGCTTACATTTTTGGAAAGTCAGCTTCTGGATTTCTTGTGTGTGTATGTGTGTGTGTGTGTGTGTGTGTGTGTGTGTGTGTGTGTGTGTGTATGTGTCTGTGTGTGTGTGTCTGTGTGTGTGTGTATGTGTGTGTGTGTGTGTATATGTGTGTGTGTGTGTGTGTGTGTGTGTGTGTCTGTGTGTGTGTGTGTATGTGTGTGTGTGTGTGTGTGTGTGTGTGTGTGTGTGTGTGTGTGTGTCTGTGTGTGTGTGCGTGCTCCTCAGGTGTTCCTGGCCGAGCTGAAGGGCACGGGTCAGTTCTTCGCCATGAAGGCGCTGAAGAAGGACGTGGTGCTGATGGACGACGACGTGGAGTGCACCCTGGTGGAGCGCAGGGTGCTGTCCCTGGCCTGGGAGCACCCATTCCTCACCCACCTCTACTGCACCTTCCAGACCAAGGTGACACGACGACACGTCAAGGGGGCGGCAGTATCTCAGTGGGCAGAGCGGGTCGTCCACTAAACCGCAGGGTCGGCGGTTCGATCCCCTTGATCCCCCCCCCCCCCGACATCCAACTGTCCACATGTCGAACCCCACAAATGTAGTGGTTGTAAGTCGCTTTGGACAAAAGTGTCTGCCCCTTTACCCTTTATGTCTACACGTCAGCAATTATAATAACCACAATTAGCGTCATGATGAACAAGCACAGTTAGCATTAATACAATGACAAATTATTATTATTATATTATTCATCAACACAATATTGTTCATATTCTTATCAATATTTTTACACAATATTCTTATTGCCATTATCATGATTAATATTATTCTTGAATCATAAGTGAAATGTGCTATTATCAGCCGCATGACAACTACCTGGGGCTTTTTTTTTTCCGCAGTGCATTACTTTGAGTACTCGCTGTACTAGCAAGTACTGAGCGCACAAACTGTGGTGAAGGTAAACGACATGACGTGGTTTTGTGAAACACTTGAGTGAGTGTAAAGACATAACGATGGGGTCAGCGTCGCTTCCTCTCTCCACTCCCCCCAACCCCCCCCCCCCGGCCCCGAACCACACAGTCTTCACTAGAGCCGCGGTTCTGCACCTGTTGTGTGTTCCAGGAGAACCTGTTCTTCGTGATGGAGTACCTGAATGGTGGGGACCTCATGTTCCACATCCAGAGCTGCCACAACTTCGACCTGCCCCGATCCCGGTACGTTCTACGTTCTAGCCGAGTCAACCCGTTAGCTTCTCCTCGCCCAGGCAACGCGCCGCGCGCGCAATCACAAGTGGTCGAGTCACGTACGACAGTGAGTGAGTCAGTTCGAGAGAGAGAGAGAGGCGAGCGCTCGCTGTTATCACAGGAACACGGAGCCCGGGGCCCCCTTCCTGCTGTACTCGCGTTGTACTTCGCTCGCTCTCTCTCTCTCTCTCTCTCTCTCTCTCTCTCTCTCTCTCTCTCTCTCTCTCTCTCTGATCACCCCTCTGGGGTTGTTCCCGCAGGTTCTACGCAGCCGAGATCATTTGCGGTCTCCAGTTCCTGCACTCGAAAGGGGTTGTGTACAGGTTGGTTGGCTCGCACGCACACACACACATATACACACGCATGCATGCACGCACACACACACACACACATATACACACGCATGCATGCACGCACGCACGCACACACACACACACATATACACATGCATGCACGCAGGCATGCACACACACACACACACACACACACACACGCCTCCTACCTTCAGCCCTCCCTCCTTACACTTGTTCCAACATTTGTATATTTATATGTCCTTTCTTATTGTTTTGCTGGGTCTTTCTTTAAACCCTTGTTTATTTTCTATATTTGCTTCTTAGTATATTTCCATCCTGGCCGTGTCTGAGGTCATGTTTTGTTTTACAGCTTAAAACAGAGAAATGCACACACACATGGGACTGCCAAGGGGCAGCATTTTATTTATGTTTGTACTCATTTGAAGTGCATCGTGCATCACGTTTCCATTTCGGGCTCCCTCTGACTCACTTCCTGTGATTCTTCATCTTCCCCTCCCCCCCTCACCCTCCTCCTCCTCACCCAGGGACCTGAAGCTGGACAACGTGCTGCTGGACTCAGAGGGACACATCAAGATAGCCGACTTTGGGATGTGCAAGGAGAACATGAGCGACGACGCCCGGACCTCCACCTTCTGCGGCACCCCGGACTACATCGCCCCGGAGGTGACCCAATAGGACCACCGGAGGTCACGCAGGAACCATGGCAGCAGCTCATGTTATTTATGAGTCGGGCTCCAGTGAAGGATGCTGGAGCATTGTTATGAATCGCGTGGGGGGGGGGGCGAATGTGTGTTATTTTAGCAGAATAGTAGCAATAATGGTAATAGTAACGCTAGTTTAGTCAATTCTATTGAGTTTATTTTTGTTTTAATAGCATCTAATAGTATTTTGCAGTTTCAATATTTGTAGTAATACCATTGTTTGTGTGTGTGTGTGTGTGTCTATGCATGTGTCTGCATATGCGCGTGCGTGTACACGTGTGTGTGTTTGCATGCATCTGTGCACGTGTGCCTGTACATGTGTGTGTGTGTGTGTTTGCATGCGTCTGTGCACATATGCCTGTACACGTGTGTGTGTTTGCGTGCGTCTGTGCACGTGTGCCTGTACGTGTGTGTGTGTGTGTTTGCATGCGTCTGTGCACGTGTGCCTGTACGCATGTGTGTGTGTGTGTGTGTGTGTGTGTGTGTGTGTGTGTGTGTGTGTGTGTGTGTGTGTGTGTGTGCGCGCGGGCAGATCCTGCTGGGCCAGAAGTACAACAGCTCGGTGGACTGGTGGTCGTTTGGCGTGCTGCTGTACGAGATGCTGATTGGCCAGTCGCCGTTCCACGGGCGGGACGAGGAGGCGCTCTTCCAGTCCATCCGCACCGACAACCCCTCCTACCCGCCCTGGCTGCCCCACGACGCCAGGGGCATCCTGGTCGAGGTCAGAGGTCACCGGACGACGTGCACTTTAGTCACGCCAGATAGTCAAGTGTTGTAGTGACAGCAACATGAGTACATGTGATAGCCAAGTGGTGTAGCGACACCAATAAGATAAGATAAGATAAGATATTCCTTTATTAATCCCGCTTAGGAGAAATTCACATTGACCAGCAGTACAGTGGGATAAAGGAGTGCAATAAAAAACAATAAACAATAAATAGATTTACGTAAATTGAGATAAAATTCTATGAGAGCTCTTAGAATAAGATAAAATGAAAATACATACAGAGTAATCGTCCTATTGAAGATGAACTGTGCAAATTGGTCGATGAGTCTGACTGAGGTGTAAATATACATACAGTATAAATGTGCATATGTAATTGTATGTACTAGTACTAGTTGTACTAGTTGTACTAGTTGACAAACTATGGGAAGGTGATTGATGGTGAACTCCAAATAATTCTAGTAATGATCGCATCATGATCCTGTTATATAGGTGACTCTCATCGACTTGGCTGACTTTACGTATTCACCTTGACGTGTTTGCGTGTCGTGTTTCAAGCTGTTTGTCCGGGAGCCTGAGCAGCGGCTGGGGATCAAGGGCGACGTCAGGAAGCACAAGTTCTTCAGCGCCACCAACTGGGCCGCCGTGGAGCTGCGGCAGGTGGAGCCGCCCTTCCGGCCAACAGTGGTAACTACGCCCGCAATGGAACCACAAACAGTGTCGTTGAAATGAAAGGGAAAACTATTTCACCGCCGGTGAGGGAGCGTCCATTTGGGATTGTCCACCCAGAAGTTGGCCTGTGATAGATCAATCGATTCATTTCATGGACTGTACCAACCGGTGATAGATCAATCAATTTTGTGGACTGTAAGATAAGATAAGATAAGATATTCCTTCATTAATCCCCCTTAGAAGAAATTCACATTGACCAGCAGTACAAGGGAAAAGAGGAGTGCAATAAAAAAAACCTGAGTATAAACAATAAACAATAAATAGATTACTTAAATTAAGATAAAGTTATATGTGAACTCTTAGAATCAGATCAAATGAGAAAATGAAAACCTATATACATACATAGTAGTCATCATTGAGATGAACAGTGCAATTGGTAACTGAATCTGACTGAGGTGTAGATATAAAAAAAAAAAAAAGATGTGCAGATATAAATTGTGCAAAGTAGATGTGCAAATGTGCAAAATGCAAATCGTGCAAATGTACAGGATTTTTCAGGTAGTGTAAGTAAGACATGTGAGAAGACATAAGATAACAACGGCTTAGTAAAACAGTCATGAGGTGTGGGGTGTGGTGTTTAATCCGTTATCTGGAGGTGTGGGGGCTTCCAGGACGTTGGGAGCGGGTGGTTGAGGTGTTGTGGAGTCTGATAGCTGATGGTGATGAAGGAGCAGCCAGTAGACTGGTGTTGGATCCATCCAATCATACAGCTTTGTGAACTCGGTGTGCTGATTTGGAATAAACTAATTAAGCTCACAGAGCTGGCGGTGAAACAGTGGCCCCCTTTTTCCCCAAAGGCACGATCACGTCACACGCTTAACAGCGAAAGACGCGGGTGGCCGAGTCCATTAACCCCTCGTCTCCCTGACAGAAATCGGCCAGCGACTGGAGCAACTTCGACACGGAGTTCCTCAACGAGAAGCCGCGGCTGTCGTGCGTGGACCGGGCGCTCATCAACAGCGTGGACCAGACCATGTTCCAGAACTTCTCGCTGGTCAACCCCGGGATGGCGCGCGTGAAGGCGTCCTGAGGGCGGGAGCGGGAACGAGCCAGCCCAGCTCGCCCAACACTTCATTCACCCTGGGAACCTGAAACGGGGACGGGACTGAAAGGGGGGAAGGGGCTGCGCCGGACTGATGTCAACCACCAACCGCGGCCGCAGTTACTTCTGCTAGTGCTTCTCGAAAAGAGACGGAGGACTTCATTCAAGAAAACGAACCGAGTTATTTCACTATAGAGGGTTCCCCCCTCCCCCCCCCCCCCCCCCCCCCCCTCTGAGACAAAAATATTCACGTTGATTTGTACTACAGTGATTCAGTGAGCCAGTCAGAATGTTGTTGTTTTTGTGTGCGTTTTAAATCCAGGTGTTGCCCATGTTATTGTGTTTTTTAAGTCTAATACTGTTACTGTGGCCGTCAGGTCGTTGACGTGTAGAATACTGAGTCTGTGGTGCTCTCAATGGTGCCGTTTTTGTTTACATCTTGATCGTGTTATCGCAACCCAAAGAACTTCACACTCGACGTACGGGTGATAGTGTATTTTAGAAGCTTTTGTTAGTTTTATCGAATGTGATTCCCGTGTTATCATTGCATTATCAAACATGAACTCGTTTGTTTTGGAGTTTGGTTTCTGGAGTGTTTCTGTCTGTGTTATTCTGGGGAAATTGCTTTTTCAATGGGCAATAAATAAGTATTAACTGGTCTGAACGTCAGTATGAATTGAGAAATGACGTAAACCCTCCCACAGAGAGGGACAGTGAAAGACAAGTGGACAACTCTCCCCGGTACCTCCCACAGTTCCTTCCTATTGGAGTTGGCAGGAAGTTGGACCTTGGACTTGGACCACAAACATGGTATTTTGAATTAAATTTCAGGTTCCAAAAAGTAACAGTGATAATCATGCAGGTTTTTTTTTCTTGCCTTACAGATCAAAAGCGAAGGCCAAGTTGTGCCGTGACCTTCTCTTAAGGGGCTCGTTCAAGAAAAACCTTTGTTTTGGAGCCTCTGATAATCACATGGCCATAGTTTCTGTATTTTCACATTTCTGTAAATGTTGTCTGAAAAGCCACTTAACAGAACCCGACAACTGGTTTTGTAAAACAGATTGCTAGAGACTTTTTTATGGTGGTATGGTATGAACTTAATAATACATGGGAAGTGATGTCTTGATGTCTTGCCATCACCACCACCACCACCACCACTGTCACATGCAATAGCAAGTCTATTTTAAGATGTTCGCAGAATGTCAGACATGGTCTGGCCCGGAATCGGTCTCAAGACACAGTTGACACACACAAGTCATGAGATTCTTGTACATTCGTGTTTTCTTTATTTGGGGTTGTGGTCAAGCGGTGTGTGTGTGTGTGTGTGTGTGTGTGTGTGTGTTCTAGGGAAATCCCCGGACCTGTAGTGAATACACCATTTGGTGTTGCAGGATCTCTTTCATAGTGACCTAACGTTCACACGCACACTCTCTCTCTCTCTCTCCCCCTCTCACACACACAAACATATATCATAGGCATTCAAGTATGTCAAATAAAAAAACAAAAACAAATAAAAACAAATCTACAACCATACTATATAAATATTATGTAACACTTTACAATAAGGGTGCATAAATGAACCATTAATTAACATTCACATTCCAATAATAGGCATTATTATAGCATAAGGGTTAGGGTTAACTGTAACCCTATTCCACAATGTAAACAATATTACCTTAGTTAAGATGAACGCCATTTACTAGACCATTAGGTAACTTTTAATTAACTCTTCCTTAATGGTTATTACGGCAGAAACTGGTGTTAATTCATGCTTGATTAATTTACCCTTATTGTAAAGTTGCTAAATATACAGTGAATCAATTAAAGAAATAAAGCATTTTGATAGTGAATATTTATTATGGCTGTTGGCCATCATACGTCACACCCATACAGACTTTCAGTATTTGGTTTGGATGTTTTTGGGTGATGACACATCTTCGATCAACTTCTACCATCCAAAGCTACTGTAGGGTTTACTGACAGACCATCAATGACAAATCCTTGGAGAAAAAAAAAGAAATTAGGTGCTTTCAAAACACCAGTAATGCCCACATGGATTTCATTCCAGTCCAGAATGTGAACTGTAATCTGGAAAACGTCATGAGTTTATAAATAAACACACACACACACATACAGAGATAGTCACTTTGTGACTAATTCAAAGCTGCGTGAAGTTTGGTAAATACTTGGCATACATGAGCCGATGAGCGGTTCCATTCGCATCTTCGGAGCGGAAGATGGAAAGATATTAAGACTGGAGTGGATGTCGCTCCGCATATCTTGCTGTCGTGCATCCATCTTCCTTCTTTGTGTCCCGCGTTGCGGCGCATGTGCTCAGGGATACGTTGGCATGTAGCGTGATAGACCGGGGCTGGTACTTCCCGTTTCGTGTGTGTCACCACGGTAACCGAGCGCAACGCGGCCGGCCCGGCGCCCGGCCTTCCTTCATCGCCCGTCCATCATCATCATCATCATCGGTTGTGACCCCGCCCCCTCATCACGCTTTTCACACGAGGCCGGTGTGTGTGTGTGTGTGTGCGCGCTTGCCTCCCTCCCTCACGGTCAGTGATCAGGCGGCAGGTGGGGGGGGGGGGGGGGGGGGGGGCGTCAGCGCCTCCTGCTGCTGTTGGTAGCGGCGGTGGTGTTGTTGTTGTTGTTGTTGGCGGCGCCGGCGCGACTGAGCTGCGGGAAGTGCACGGTGGGCGTGCGGGCCGTGGGCCCGTACAGGCCCAGGTTGCGGGCCGCCGCCGACCTCCGCGGCTGCTTGACGCTCGGGAACGGGGAGAAGAGGGGCAGCTTGGGGCCGGCGCAGGGGGAGGGGGAGGAGGCGGAGCCCAGGTCCGGCGTGGACGGCGAGGAGGGGGGCGGGAGGGCCCGGCTGGCGGAGGGGAGGGAGGAGAGGGCGGGGGTGGAGGGGGAGGAGGACATGGCGGAGGAGGAGGCGCGCGGGGAGTCCAGGCGCGGGCTGTGGGCAGCGGAGGAAGAGGGAGGCGGGGGCGGAGCCGCCAGGGCGCCGCTGGCGTGCCCGTCGACGGAGGTGTCGGACCCCTTGCGCCGGCGACCGGGCTGGGGCGGCGGGGGCCGCAGGATGGGTAGCGGGGGTCGCGGTCCCGGGGTCACGGTGGGCTGGACGTCGGCCGGGCTCAGGGGACGACCCGGGGGAGAGGCTCCCCGCAGGTCAGAGGTCAGGTCGAGCGAGCCGAGGCGCTCCTCGACTCCCCTCGCTCCTTCTGCAGGCTCCTCCACCTCCGCCTCCCCAACCCCGGGGAGTGCGGCGCTAGGAGAGGGCGAGGTCGGAAGGCCGTTCTCCCCCTGCCCCTCTTCATCTACCCTGCCCTCCTCCGCCCCTTCAACCCCCCTCTCCGTCTTGCTCCTCCTCCGCTCGTCCCTGGCATCCTTTCCCGCGGATCTCCTCTCCTCCTCCACCACCTCTTCGTCATCCTCCTCCTCCTCCTGCTGCTGCTCCTCTGAGTCCAGGAAGCCCAGCTGGGCGCGTGCGCGGGCCAGGCCGCGGCGGTGTGCGCGTACGTGCGCGCGCCACGGCGAGCCCCCGCCGCCCTCGGCGCCGCCCAGCGTGCTCGGCAGGCCCGGGCTGATGGGGTGGCCGGGGGTCCTGGGGGTCCGGGGGGCCGCCCGGGGCTTCCTGCCCAGCAGGAGGTGGTTGACCACGGGGGAGGAGGGGTTCAGCTGGGAGGCCAGCACGCTGGTGGCGGGACACTTCTCTGTGGTGGATGATAATTAAAAAAAAAAAAAACGAGTTAGTTCAAATGAGTTATTCGTCGTGTTTGTTACATATGCATGGGTGCGGAAAACGTATACATTCACCAGAGTGCATGTTAAAGTTAGCTAAACCAGTTTTTCCAAGTAGGGTTTGGGTTACTGTCCATACGAGGTGAGACAACGACTCGTATGGACATATGGAATGTACAGTATATGTTGTACTGATCCACTGGGAAACAGGCAGCTTCTGAAATGCAAATCACATTGAGAAAGACCGAGTACTGGTCCACTCCAGGAGAGCAGCCGTCTGGAGCCAGTACTTGGTTACATAAAGCGAAAGCTGAGAGGATCCCGCGAGAGAGCAGAGAGTTCAGCAAGTATTTTAAGTCGAGGAACAGAGGGAAAACCATGGAAACGCAGGGCTAAAAAATAAAAAAGTAGTGCCTGACTAGAAATCAAAGAAAAAACCACCAAATTGAATACAGAATCATGATCAAAGTCACGTTGCACGCGGCCACGCGAGTCACCACCACGCGAGTCATCCGTTCCCGTTCAGTGACATGTGCACGTCGCCAACACTGGGGGGTAACAAAGACCCCCACGACCTTGACGGCTGACTCCTCCAGGAGTCGTGGGCTGTTCGTTTCCTTTGCGTCTCGGAGCTCTTCATTAGGAGGGAGATCGCACTTTTAATGGACTTCGCCCGTGTTTTCGGAACGACCTCCAGGACTCCGGTGGCGCGTGTCATTAGTGACTTTGAAGGAAACGTAACCACGGTAACAATGCTTCCCAGGTGTTAATTAGATCAGAGTCTCGCCTTTGAAGTGGAACCGTCACACCGGCTTATTTCTAATATAACAAAGAACTGCTTCAGCCGGGGAAAAAAAAAAAAAAAAAAAAAGTAAAAAGAACACAGCCCCGCGACATCAAAAGTTGATTTTTCCACATTTGCCCAAAGAAAATCAAAAGAAAAGTTGGACCTTTGATGCATTAGCATTCGCCATTCAGTTCCATTTGGAGAAAATTACATAAAAAGGGTCCAACTTCTGAGCACATCTTCCGCGGCGATGAGAGTTCAACAAAGCAGTTTTATAGCAGTTATATTAGAAGACAGCCGAAGGTGAGAGCTCCCCTTCAGTGACACGGTGATTAGTGACGGACAAAGTAATCATCAGTCCGTGGTTTTTGTCCCCGATTGCTTTCATTCACTCAATCAAGAGTCAGCGGACACCGTGATCACACCCCTCCTCCGGACGACCCATTGGTTTAGCCCCCTGTGTGATGGGTGCGATGGCTTGTACCATTAGCGGCTGGCTGGTGGGGCTCCTGAGGAAGCCCTGCTCCCGGTGCCAGTCTCATTTGAGGCCCTAAGGGGGTCACACGCCAACCAATGGTTAGTCAATCATAATCTGCTGCTGTGTGCATTGATGTTTGTGTGTCAAAATATGCTCCATCTGGTCAAGTATGTTGAGGTGACGGTCCCAAGTGTCTGCAGCTGAAATGCATGGATGAGTACACAAGCTTATCTACCACCACGACTACTCATTGCTGGTCCTGGTTCATGTGCACACACATACACGTTGATAGTGAGTCACATGGCCTGTGCCATCGTTGGCACTCTAGTAGTAGTATGTAGTAGCACTAGCATGAGGTAGTAGTAGTAGGACTTCTGCTATTGTATCAGTGCTGATAGCAATAATACATACACTTGTCACTTTTAGACACAAATCCTAATTTTAATATATTTACACAGAGTTATGTTTATCTCACACCAAAGTATTTCTCAAATGTCCATCTTATTTCGCCTTTGATAAGACGAGTGCAGTCACTGTGACCAGTGCTCTCACTGCCGAGCTGACCGGTCGAACATACTGTACGTCCGACTGATAGCTAACTAACTAGCCTCAAGGCGCTAACAGTTAGCCACGGGGTGCTAACAGTTAGCCAGGGGGCACTAACAGTTAGCGCCACGGGGTGCTAACAGTAAGCCATGGGGCGCTAACAGTTAGCCGCGGGGTACTAACAAGTTAGCCCGCGAGGCGCTAACAGCTAGCCGCGGGGTACTAACAAGTTAGCCCGCGAGGTGCTAACAGCTAGCCGCTGGGGCAGCTAGCTAACTCGAGCTCACTCCTACCCACCCGTGCGAATGCAGAGCTGCATGGCCTGCTGCTGCTGCCGCCGCTTGATGCGCGCGTACTGCCGCTTCAGCGCCCCGATGTCCGTGCTCATGCGCTCCGTCATCATGCCGTTGACGGCCACCGGGTGGTCCTTCTTCCGTCCCCGGTTGGCCCCGCCCCTTCCTCCAGAGCCCGGGCCCCCGAGCCCGAGCCCGCCGCCGCCGCCGACGCCATTGCCGGCGGCCCCCACCGCGCCGGGGCTCAGCTCGGCCATGTTCCCCTGCCCCCCGTGATGATCTGTGGGACGGGGGAGAGAGACATGAGGCAGAGCGGGCGGAGTGGTTAGGTGTCGGCGGACATGTTGGCCTCTGGGTGTCGAGGCGCCCGTCATGGCTGATAAAAGGGGTCAGGGGTCAAGTAAGTGGGTGCCAAAACAAAATGCTATTACGCGCTTAAAAGGTTTTAGAAAAGACATTGGTGTGTGTGTACTTAGTCAAGCAAAATACTGGCTCTTGGGATAACGGGTAGGAATGACTCAATAACATGCGTTAAAACGCACAATGGCGAGTATGCATCTGGGATACACGACATGTTCAGCTCTATTCTTGACATAGAGGTAGTATGGAGGCTATTGCTTTAGCTAATAAACCACCCATGGCTCCAATCTACAACTTCCAACGCTGTCGGCGACAAAAATACCCGAAAAAGCAGCACTTTACAGTCTTTATAGTTGGGCTGTTAAAAGTCAACATTTGAATGTTGGGCCTGTGAGGCAAAAGAACACAGTGAATAAATGAAGATGTGTGCAACCAGTTGCTGGAAACTCGCTGAGGAAGCAGAGGGTTATACGTGGAGTGCCTGAGGCCCCGATGCTCCCCTCTGTTCTACTACATAGTCCACCGCCGCTCGGTGAATCATTACCACTGCAGCGTGCGACTTCTCGCCCTCCGACGACAGCGTCTTAAATAAGGACAGCCGAGGGTTTTTTCGCACACAGAGAGAATCTGCACAAGGGAGGAACTGCCCTGCTTGTAATCCAAAAACCTTCGCTGGGGGAATAAAGTCCATTGTTCTTTCGTGTTCCTCATCATTGTCGTTATCGTCCTCAAATGGTTCAATTCTGCTTTTGTGTTTGGGTCTATCTATAACGACCATGTGATTTTATTTTGATTTACTTGCCTGGAGTTCACGGCTAACAATTGACAAACTCACACGCACTCCAAAATAAACTGTGTGTGTGTGTGTGTGTGTGTCTGTGTCTGTGTCTGTGTCTGCGTCTCTGTGTGTCTGTCTGTGTGTGTGTGTGTGTGTGTGTGTGTGTGTGTGTGTGTGTGTGTGTGTGTGTGTGTGTGTGTGTGTGTCTGTGTCTGTGTGTGTGTGTGTGTGTGTGTCTGTGTGTGTGTGTCTGTGTGTGTGTGTCTGTGTCTGTGTGTGTCTGTGTGTGTGTGTGTGTGTGTCTGCGTCTGTGTCTGTGTCTGTGTGTGTCTGCGTCTGTGTGTGTGTGTGTGTGTGCGCTGACCTTTGAGGTGCTTCTGGTACCTCTGCACCTCGGGGGCCAGCAGCCCCCCCAGGGGCCCCAGACACCCCAGGGCCGTCACCACGGCGTCTTCGTCATCCATGTCGGCATCGTCGTCGCTCTCCAAGCTGTTAAGACCCCCGCTGTGAAGACACATCATCATCATCATCATCACTACTACTATCACCACCGCCAAGACCCGCACTGTGAAGACACGATACCATCATCATCGTCATCATCATCATTACCAGCACTGCAAGACAACATTCTAGTCACGTTCTACACATCACAGTCAACTAACAGCCAACTCCAGAATGAGACCATGATGTTAGCCTTGAATAGCATGAACTTATGCGAGGCCATCTCATACGCACAGCGTAACCAACAGATAAACACACATAACAGTGGCTGAGCAGAGTGTCAGCGCCCCCTTTATGCACAACTATCACTGCCAGAAGGCCCTTCTGTTGATTCGGCAAATACAAATGCGAGACGAATACGAATACAAAACATCAGCGGAAACCATTACAATTAATACATTTTTTTAAATAACAACAAGCCGTGATACTAAATTTACTGAACAATATCCATCGTCAACTATAACTCTTAACTACATATCATATTCATTATTATCATAATAGACCTAACACCAAACATTTGTTTTCAGCGATTAAATTGTAAATGTAAGTCTGTCTGTTTGAGAGCAGAATGCCAGGCAAGCCACCTGCAGCCGTGCAAACACAGGGGCACACATCACACCTTTTGCAAAGGGGAGCAAACTGAAAGAGCAACACTCAATATCTTCTTATTAGCTGGAGGTTGAATTCACAGGAAGTGGTTTTTCAAGCTGACACATGGAGCGCACGGCGATGTGAGCGTGTGATACGACCCGACGGCGCGCGGAGCCACAAAAGACAGGAAGGCGGAGGCGGAGGTGGAGGCGGAGGTGGAGGGGGAGGGGGAGGCGGGCCACTGGACAGACCTGCCGTTGGACTTGACGGCGGTGGGGAACGGGGTGATGTTGTACGTGTACTTCTCCCGCAGCTCAGCCAGCTGGGGAAAGGGGAACACCGCCATGGAGTACACCTCCTGGAGAGGGAGGGGGAGGGGGGGAGGGGGGGGAGGGGGAGAGAGTGAGAGAGAGAGGAGGGGGAGGGGGAGGGGGAGAGACAGAGGGAGACAGAGAGGAGGGGGAGGAGGAGAGAGGGATGAGTGAGAGGAGGTGGAGAGGATGACAACAAAATCACAACTCTTCTTTGTTTTGGCACCGCAGTGGTGGAACGAGCTCCCTGCCAATGTTGTCATGACTGTGTCTGAGTCATTCCCCATCTTCCGGAAGAGACTCAAGGCTCACTCGGTCAGAGTTCACATGAACCCTGCATAACATCCATTCTCTACCTCTATTAAAAAAAAAAAAACTCCCCTCGAGATCTTGTATGTTGTACGTCTTGGCACTTTATAATCGCTCTTTGTAACTTGGCACTTGAAATGCAATTGAAATGCTTGAAACTTGTTCTGGTGACTTTCTTACTGTGTTAGCAGCAATGTAATGTGTCACCTTCTCATGACAAATGTACTCTTTGTAAGTCGCTTTGGATAAAAGCGTCTGCTAAATGCCGTGAATGTAAATGTAAGAAATATGTCATGGCTAGAATATGATAGGCATCGTTTAAAGCTGCCTGGCATACCTGGCATAGCTACCACTAGGTGGTGCAATGAGACAATGAGACTTTGCAAACACCATGCTATGCAACACTGACACCTGTAGCCTTCTAAATACACCAAAAGAAAGAAATGGATGATCAGTGCTATCTGTGAGGCACTTGGACTACGCTGCAGGAGCTGGTGTGTGTGTACGTGTGTGTACGTGTACGTGTGTGTACGTGTACGTGTGTGTGTGTGTGTGTGTGTGTGTGTACGTGTGTGTGTGTGTGTATGTGTGTGTGTGTGTGTGTGTGTGTGTGTCTGTTGGCTGTACCTGCATGAGGTCTGTGGAGTGGATGAGGCTGTGCTCCAGCATCTCCTGGGTGAGACACCCCATGGTGCTGTAGAACTCATCCGCAGACTGGCAATACTCTATCCTCCTGACGGGGGAGTGGGGGGAGAGAGAGAGAGGGAGACAGAGACAGAGACAGAGAGAGAGAGAGAAAGAGTCAAACTTGGCGAAGGACACTCTCTCCACAACGGTTCAGACTTATTGGACTGGAATCGGCAGATCGAGAGAATCATCCTTAGCCGACATTGCTTTGAGCGGCCTAAAAAGCCGACGCAGACGACAAAAGAACTACAAAACCCAGCCTCCCGGCTGACTCACTCTCCCAGCCTCTCCCAGATGGCCAGGGCCACGCGGAGCAGCACCTCGGAGCCCTCGAAGAACACCGAGTCCCAGATCTTCAGCACCGTCTGGGGGGGCAGGCAGGTGGCGAACATGGTGAGGAACCACTGCATGGTGAACACGTTGGTGAGTGGGGGCTCGTAGCTCCCTGGGGGGGGAGGGCGGAGACAAAACGGGGGAGAAAGAGAGAGGGAGGGAGGATCAGGCTAGTGGAGTTAACCCATCCGCGGTCGCTTGTACGCAAAAGACCATTCCCCCCCCCCAACAACGATTTGCTGCCAAGGCCGACGTGAACCGCGGTCATGTTATGCTAAAAATAATGGCTGACTTATAATTAAAATGAATATTTCATGTCGAGGAAGAGAGGATATTTTAGGCCCAACCGCGGCGTGATGGATCGGTCGAGAGTGAATTTAAAGACACACACATTCCTGCGTGTGCAGTCAGGGTGACTCCCCATTAAAACGCCAACAGCGCTGTTGCCGTGACCTCCGAGCCGACTTCTGTATCACGGCAGCGCTAGAGATTGCCTATTCAAACAGAGACTAAGCAGAGGCAGCGACTTTATCACACACACACACCCACAAACACACACACACCTCCAGCTTCCTTGTTGGCAGCCTTCTGCAGATGGTGGAGGTGCTGGGACAGCCTTGGCAACTTGAGTCGAAGCAGGTCCCTGAAGACAGCCATGTCCACTGAGGCAACACACACACACAGTTAGCTGAAAGGCTTTGACAGTTTTCACCAGTAGCTGTGCATTTGTGTGTGTGTGTGTGTGTGTGTGTGTGTGTGTGTGTGTGTGTGTGTGTGTGTGTGTGTGTGTGTGCGTACCGGAAAGTGCCTGCAGGTTGTTGGCAAAATAGTTCTCTGGCAACACTTTGTCAATTAGATAAATCATCACCTGAATTCAGAAAGAGAGAAATATTTTGCACATTTATATCAATGCATTCTGTTTGTGTATATGTGTGTGTCTGTGCGTGTGTCTGTGTGTGTACCTTCAGCGCGTCACTCTCACTGCCCTCCGTGACCTCCAGGATGAGGGCGGCCAGTACGTTGAACCCCTGGCAGTAGCCCACGGTCTTGTTCCAGCGGGCGTAAGCCAGCAGCACCCTCTTCAGCACCACGCGGTCCTGCTCCCCCTCCTGGCCGCAGTAGGAACTGCAGCCGGTCCTGTGCAAGTCCTGAGAAGGGACAAGATGGGCAAATATTATTGGTCTAAGTAGATTATTTTATTTATTTATTTATTTATTTATAAATTCTAAATTAAATTAAGTTTACAAATTGAGGAAATGACTGAATTATAACCACTATACATGAAAGGTTGAGGTTACATGTGGTTCAATCTACTGGATTTTATATATTACAGCACCCATGAATACTGATGAATACATGCAGTAATATATACAGTCTACTGGATTATATATATTACTGCACATATTATTATTCCTATTGAATCAATTATGCTCATATGCTCATTTATTATACAGGCTCATATGCTCGCTCATACGCTGTATATGCTCATAAAATAACAAGCATATGCAGCATTATTTTGGGCATTTGTATGTTTGATGAGTGTTCCAGCAGCAGATAAGAGTAAAACAAAAGTCATAAGAAACGAATGCATCAAGAACTCAGCATCCAGAAGTCCTACACACTCACAAACAATCCACACTACCCCATTTCCTTCACAAGCGACAGGCTGTGTAGCTCGCAGCGCCACGTGCTTCTGAATTGCCACCATGACACGGATAGAGCCCACATTTCAGCCGGGCGGAGAGGCGCGTGATGACGGCCTCTCGGAACTCTCGTGTTAATGTGGAAACTGCACGCCGCCGCCGCCGCCGCCACCCTGCTAACCGTGACAGGTTAGCGCGCAGGCGAGTGACAAACGGCAGCCGTGACCGGCTTCCCGTGATGCGGGGGGGGGGGGGGGGAACGCAAGTGGCGAGCAAACATCCTCCGTCTCCAACGCACGTTGCACGCGGCCAGGAGATGCACGCCACTCAGCTCACCGTGGCGACGCGCCCAAGCGCTCGGCAGGTGCGCCGCGGTATCCGTTCAGTGGCAGCGAGGTGGGTTTCCATAGCGACCCTCGCCATGAGCTTCCCAAACAAACACAAGACTTTGCGAGGCGACAGGAGGCCATTGCGTCTCTGTTCACTTAGAAGGTCAAGTGCTAGCCGTTGCCAGGGCCGGCGCCCCTACCCCGATATTGTGATTTGCGACATTGCAGCCCAACTTCTGACCGCAAAGTCGTGGTTTGGTACAGAATACACTGCACAGTGAACACACAACATCTGTACTCCCATTACTTTATAGTGTGTGTTACACAACCCCTGGTTTGGAGTAAGCCTTTGTCCAACAGCAGTTGGATATGCCATATTATGAGAAAGGAAGTCCTTTCCTTCCCACCTCCCTCCCTAGCTTCCTGCCCACCTAAACTAGTTGTAAACAAGACAGCATTGGGCAGCCTGACTGCAGTCCTGTAGCCTATTGGACACGGCGTTGTCCAGTCTACTCCATTCAAACTTTTAAAAACTTGAAGAAGGCGTCCTGCTCTCCACTCCCGAGCACAGAGAGGTCCCTCCAACGAGACAGTCAACATTGACACTGCTGTCGCTCAGCTGACCATCGGAAAAAAAAAAAAAAAACTGAAGAAGAAAAAAAACTGAAAAACAGCTCCATTTTAGTGTTAGCGTGACGGTGTTGCTAGCGGTGGTGCTAGCGGTGTTGCTAGCCGTGTTTGTTTTAGCATCACACCGCGACGTATGGTAACGCTGTTCCAATATTTGCATTTGGTTACGTTTGTTTGGCGTTAAAAGCACGGGCCTGCGTTTCATAGCAGAAACCACAACCACTTGTTGTCGGGGGAAGGTTCACAGCCGACAGCGCGTCGAATGATTCACGCGAGACGACATGTGTCATTTGTCGCAGGAGAACAGAAAAAAAACTAAAACGAGCCACCACATCCTCCCACACACACTCCCCCCGCACGCACGCACACGCACACACACACACACACACACACACACACACACACACACACACACACAACCCCTGAACAGGAGTGCGCGCCGCGCGTTACCTTGACGATCTGGATGCCCAGGGAGTCGTCGTCAGGGTTACTGCGCTCGTTGAAGGCGAAGCGCAGCGTCTTCTCCCAGTCGATGGAGATGCTGTGCAGGTAATGGTCGGCCAGGGTCAGCCACACCTGCGGACGCCACGACGACGACGAAGACCACAGCGACGAAGACGTGAGGAAGGGGAGTTAGCGCGCGCAGTGCAAAAAGGCCATTGTGAACGGCTCAGCACGGACAAGCCAGCAGATGAACAAACGAAACGCAGAACGTACGGACGACAAACGGCACGCAATTCTGTATTTGTAAATGAGGTCCTTTGGGAAAGGTGTTAATATTTGCAAAGGTGCGAAAAAGGCACGATTTGAGGTGATATTGTTTGAGTGTAGTTTGTTAAGACGTGCAACACTTGGGAGGGAGGGAGGGAGGGAGAGAGGGAGGGAGGGAGGGAGGGGTGAGCCAGGGGGGCTCTTACAATTAAAATGTTGCTCTTTTTTCTGCCCTCTCTCTCTACACCTCTCCACTCCTCCCTGTTACGAGCAGCATGGCTAAAGCATAGTAAGATAATAGGCAGCGTTTTACGATGTGGTCATCAAGGCCTCAATTTAACGGTCAATTAGGAAGCAAGATAATAAAACAGAGCTAAAGCCACACGACATCAGAGGACAAAAAGTTAACCACGTTAACCTTTCCTCTGCTGGCGAGGCCACGGTGACGGTATAGAAAAGGGGGGCATTTAGCCAGATGCTTTTGTCCAAAACGACTTACAATCAGTACATTTTCTGGGGGTTCGACATGTGGACAGTTGGAGGAGGAGGAGGAGGAGGGGGATCAAGGGGATCGAACCGCCGACCCTACGGTTAGTGGACGACCAGCTCTGTCCACCCGCTCTACCCACTGAGATGCTGCAGCCCCAAATGGAACTTGATTTGCGTGACCCGTGCGTGTGCGTGTGTTTGGTTGTGTTACATGTTTGGTTGTGTTACATGTTTGGTTGTGTTACATGTTTGGTTGTGTTACATGTTTGGTTGTGTACATACCCGCTTCCTCCACTCCTTTGGGATGCCAGTTGGCAGCCTGGCCACGGACTTGAGAGCATCATACCACTGAGAGGGTAGAAGGAACACACACACACACACACACACACACAGTCACAGTCACAGTCACAGTCACAGACACAGACACACACACACACACACACACACACACACACACACACACACACACATACACATACACATACACACACACAGACACAGACACAGACACACACACACACACAGAATAGAAAAGTCATTGTTACAAGTTTCACCGCCAAGCAAGTTAAAAAAAAAAACGAAAAAGGAATAGTAAATAGTGATTCAGGAGAAGGATTTATGTCATGGGGGACTTTTGTTGCCAGAACATAATACTTCAATGTCTGGCCAAGAACAGCCGTGATAAATAAATACTCACTTGCTGGAACCCATTCTTGCCCAGGGACGGTTCAATGGAGAATTTGAGCCGAGTGTCAACACCTGTGAAAAGCAGACAGCCATGTCAGGTTGTTATCTTCACAATGGTCTGGAACACCTGTCGCGTTTCTCCCATCAACAGACCATATATGGTCTTCCCCTCGGACGAGCCGGTGGCTTTGTCACGTGGACATTTCATTTGACTTCATGAAACATGCATAACATATTCTAAACGGATTGCTGTTTGTGCAGGGTCTCGGCTTCTCCTGACAATAACGACAAGTGGCTTTGCCTTAATGTACCAAACATTATGAGATTAACTGGCATGAACATTCAAATCCCAGAGCACCCTCGCCAGAAATACAGATCTGGGTCACAGCTTACAGACATCTGAATGTCTCCAGCAAATTAGAGAAATAAAATCCCTTCAGGGTATTTCCGAAATGTTCATCTAGGCCCATGAAACGGTTTTTTTTCCCAGGAGGACGATATTGCACCGCATCCCTGGTGGGAGTGGATTCCCCCTCGCTGTCCATGACTGCGTGGTGCTGATTTCGCAATTCAATCGCAGAGGGAACGACGCCCACGATCAGCCAAATCACTCCATCATCTACGACGCACGGGCAAATCCCCCCCGCCCCACAAAAAAAAGCGGTACGGAAATTAAAAATGTCATTCCAACTTAAGAAGAAAAGCCACTTTCAAGTCCTCCGAACATCCCCTTGGGGTGCTCGCCAGCGACCAGTTTCTCCCCCCGGTCTCCCTCGTCGTCAGCCACTCAAACCAGACCACCATCGTTCACATATGCATTGAAAAACAAAAACAAAAAAACACCATACCCTCATCCTCCTCCTCTACGGCGGTGCGTGAACATGGGTGTTCTCTAGAAGACCCCTCGACTGCTGCTCTGTCCTGCGCCATGGTGTGCTTGTGCTCAGCGCGGTGTGGCTCATGTTTACACTGAAGGAACAGGATTAAGCGAGGAGAGCCCTCCTACTTCCCCCTCACACCGATTACACCGCTCAGCTGCTTCGCTCGTGTGGACAACTTGTGTAGAGTTAACACATTACACACTCGAGGTAAACTATATGTTCAACTAAGGTCCATTGATTTGGCTAAAAGGTCGATGAGCGGGGGTAGGGGGGGGGGGGGGCGTGGCGTTAGTGGATCAGACTCGGGTTCATAATCGAGTTGCGCTACGTTGCGCAGCACTACTTTGGAGAAGGAACAGCGGTAACGACCCCGGTTTCCGGTTGAGTGCTTCCTCTGCATGCTTGGATCCTCACCAAAATAAAATAAGTTGGTTTTTTTTTTCCCTCCTCCATTATCGATGTACGATTATGGATTCGGTGCCCATTAGGACTGTTGTTACAAGTGAGCTGCGTACAATAGACGACCGTGCTGATCGTTTTCGCATCAAGACGGGAGAGACGCACGAATAATGAACGGCCAGTATAAAATGCCAGAGCCCGCTGGGTCATGACGATGTCGTCGTTCAAACTGTAGGCACGGTGCGTACAGCGTGAATAAACCGACTGCACCCACGGGGGGGGGAACACACACACACACACACACACACACACACACACACACACACACACACACACACACACACACACACACACACACACACACACACACACACACACACACACACACACACACACACACACACACACACACACACACACGCGTTCTCCTCGGTCACCTGGCTCCAGCGTGCACAGCAGCCGGGGCGCGCTCCGGGATATGCCATTGCGCTTCTTCAGGACATTGCTGATGACGTTCCCCACACCTCCGGACCCCTGCTGCTGCTGCCGAGACCTCACGTACGCCCTGGACCGCCTCCCCGCGGGGATGAACCGCTCCTGCCTCATCGGTTACAGTGAACGCAAGAACCACCATCCAAATGTGTCTTCACGTTGCACGGGGGAGGAGGGGAGGTTAAAGTGGGGTGTCTTTCTTCCTGGAAGATGTGTCCATTCTCAACTGTTTCGGAGGATGCGGTCGCTCAACGCCAACTCGATCAATGAATGTGATCGCTGCGCCTCTTCCTGGTGGTTTTCGCGTGAAACGCTCTCCAGTATATCCCAAATGGTCACCCCCAAAGCGCCACGTGAAATCACGTCCACGGACCGTTTCATCGAAAGGGAATCGGCCGCGACGAAGTGAAATCGGTTGTTTCCCGAAACCAAGACGCCTGCATGCGGCGGTGGGATCTGAGAGAAGCGCACACCTCCGTTGTGTCGTCACTACTCGGGGTGGGGTGTGTGTGGAAAGGATGCGATGCGGTAGGGATGGAGAGTGGTGCGGGGAGGAGACAGAGAGAGAGAGGAGAGAGAGGAGAATGAGGTAATGGTGTAGACAGGAGACCGGAAAGGCTTTATGAGCATCTGGATGAGAGTAGATCGGGGTTGTTTTTTTTGTAATGAATGAAAGGGCTATAACATTTATTTGTAATTTGTGTATGAGAGGACCAGGAGGTTGATGTGGAATAATTATGGCCATTCGTTTTAATGTGCTCTCAATGAGATCAGCTCAGTTTTTTGGCGATTAAATGCAATTATTCATATTGGGAGAACATAAATTGCATAGTTGTGTGTCTATAAGTTATAATTACATACATTGTAATGTATTTGAAATAAGCCAACTTTTAGTTTTTCGTCATCGATAGACACATTTCAACATGATATAATCATGTTAACACAAATGTGTGTCATTATTATTTGAGTTAGTTATTACCATTTCTTGAAGAAAATAATTTCCCAATGAGATGGATTGGGTGCAGAACAGCCGCCTACGGCTCGGGTGTTCGACTCCCACCTAAAAAAACAGGTTTTCAAACTGGGTTTGATCCTCACAGTCTGCAGCCTGCCTGTAACCATCCTCTGCGCAAGACGCTCGACCCCCGACCACGATACCAGCTCATATGACGTCATGCACCCGAATTAAAAAATCAGTCGCTTTGAAATGCAAAGTCTGCCAGACAACAACAACAACAATATAGTGAGCATATAGTGAGATAGAATGGCTCACAAAATAAGAACAACTGTGGACCTCGACGTCAGGTGAGTGGACACGCCGCTGTCCGCTATCTCTACCACACTTCAAACTGAAAAGGCCTGTCTAGTATGCATACGGGTCCTCTCGTCACCGACCTGACTTAAGAGCGCGTATTTAATCTAATCTATTGTTTTTTTATTGTGTATAGAATTTAGGCTCTTTACTGCTCATCTATCCCCTGCACTGCTGGTCTCTGCGAATTTCTCCTACGGGGGATTAATAAAGAAATATCTTATCTTATCTTATCTTATCTTGTCTACTCATAAAGAATAATAATACTACTACTAATAATAATACTACTACTACCAATGTAAATAAATAATATATATGTGTGTGTCTGCGACGTCCAAAGAACATTTTCTTCAGTCTCCCTGAAGCAGAGCCCCCCCATCACAAATAAAACCCTTCGGGGACAAACGTGCGCAAACGGTCGCGCTGCGTTCCAGCGAACGTCCCATCATCGCGCATTCATTTTTGTAATCATGACTCGGCAGGTCTGTAGGCTACAGCGGCGGATACGCAAAAAACGCCGGCGAGCGCGGGACACGTTTTCCCCTTACGTCGTTTCTGCGAGACAGCCTGCAGGCAAGCTGTGATGATGTCACAGTTCTTCTGCCGTTTGTGGTGCAACCGGTCGCGCCGCTTCAGCTGCCGGAGCAGCCTGGCCGACTGCAGGCCCGTGCGGTACTTCACCTCCTGGATGATAGTGCTCAGCTCCTCGGGGGCTGAGGTGAAAGTTGGGTGGGGGGGGGAGAAAACAGAATTCTAAATGAGAGCTGATCTGATCTAAACTCAATCTGGATTCCAAATTCCGAGACGGCAGGTGTAAACAGGCAAACCGCGAATCCATTCGATTTTTCCCCCCCTTATACTCGACGACGCTTAAAGTGCTTTTTATTTTCTTCGCGACAGTGAGGATACATCGGAGTCCACAACACTTGCACTTCCTGTCGGTTCACCACCCATGGGAACCACAACCACGGTAGTGCTGCATCATGCATTCGGGATTGTGTTATGTGCGGCAAAGCATTACATAATTGCCTCCGGAGACTGTCTTGTTTTTCCATGCTGCTGCGGGCGAAACAGCCCGCCTCCAACATAGACCTGCATCGTGTCTAATTGATCAATGTGAAGATCCCTTCTCGCTGGCAATCTCCTCTCTCATCGACTGTGACAAAGAGCTGCTTGTATTTTCCTCCTTCACACTTTTTTTTTTTAGACCCTATAGATGTTAAAGGTAATGACAATCGAGTTATCGTGGCCTGAGGTAAACGCAGACGCTCATTCTCATGTTTGGAGCCAGTAGGCTGTTCTGGTTGAAATATAAACTCAAAAAAAAAAAATTAAAAAAAGGAAACTAATTTATTTTGCGTTATGACAGCAGGTACGAGAGTTGTTTGGCTGAACAGCTTGCAAAGGGAACGTCATCTTTTCAATATCACAAACCCTTGCATCCAAAGGGACTTGGATTAAACAGAGAGCTCATTGTGGAGAGGGGTAGGGGTCAGGCACGCTGCTCATGCACACAAGAAGTTGGGGATCACAAGCTGAACATTTCAGCAGGGAGTTCTTGCTGTGTGTGTGTGTGTGTGCATCAACAAACACTGGACTCTCCCTTATTTAACAACTATATATCCGTGATGTGTACACACACACACGGACACACACACACACACACACACACACGGACACACGGACACACGCACACACACACAGATAGCAGAAAGGAGTTGTCAGGAGCTGTCATTTGTATCCACTTCCATGGCTAGACTTTCAAGGCTTCCTGTTTAACTGGCTCCCTCCTTCTGGCCCTGAACCTGAACCTGATGAGATAAGCTACCATGCCTGGCCTCTAGTTGCCAGCCTGCAGCAGTCTTATACTCGCTTCATGTATTTGTTTGGAACTAGTTCAATGTCTAAAATGGTACTGGTTTGAACGAAACAAAATGGAAAACAGCCGATGGCAAATGTGATTGTCTAGCCACCACAAATAAGCTAAGTGGTCTGCACCGACATAAATACTGATTGACAGTAGCAGTTTAGACAGTTAGCCTACTCAAGTCAGAATGAGCATTTAGAAATGCCAACCTTTGGGTTGCCCTCTCGGTTTCAGAACACAAAATAAATAAAACATCTTTGTTTGTATTGCCTCCATCTCTAGCCAAAGCAAGGAGATTAAAGATCTCCTTTGGGCTCTGCTAATGTGATAGGTATTTTTTACCATTGTTTCTAAGATTATTAAAATATTAACAATTGTTATTGGTTGCAGCCAGATCACCTGTCATCTCCCCACCCTGAAATGCATCCTCAATAAAATCAGTAAACCAAATAAAGCAAACTAAAATAAATAAAATAAAAAAAACATATCCTGTTCAAACAGGACTGTCTTGACCTTTGTTTCAGCTTCTGGTCCGTCAACAATCCTCCATTGAACCACTTCCATGGACTAGTTTGCACATTCACTCTCAAATGAATACGAAATGTCATGTTATCTCACTGAAATAATACCACACAGATATTTACATTAAAAAGTATATTAACAAAGAACTATAGTTACAGCAAACAGCATCGTCTATTTCAGGGGTGGGAATTCATGCAAGGAAAACTCCTCACAAACTTTAATGAACTTTATTTCTGGGCCATTGTTGTAAGACCCACGTACACATGAGGGCGACTTTACCTTTTTGTGCCAAATAATTCATCTGGTGTCGCCTCGTATGCCTCTCCTGCAACTCCTGCAGGAAGTTTGATCCCGTGTTGCTGCGCCCTAGGAATGCCTCCGAGCTGGACGCCTCCGTGGAGCTGTCGAGGCTGTCCACGTAAGCCCTCTTCCCCCCGCTGTACGTGTCATAAAGTTCCACCAGCAGGCAGTCCACTATGGATGCCCGTGCGCCCCCGCTCATATCCCAGCGGGGTGCGGGATAATCAGAGTCTGCGGTGTCGCTGACGTTGGCGGTGGTGGTCCCGGGCAGGTCTGGGACCTGTTGCACGGCAGTGGGTGATGATGATGTGTCACTTACTAGTAAGCCGTTTGCGGACGCTGCCGAGTCGGCGGCGCGCCACTGCTGGAAAGCGGAGAAGCCGTCGGGCGGCGAGGTCGCCGAGTTGACGAAAACGCCGCTGTCGTCCTCGGAACACACGCCGCCGTCACATATGTCAATTTCTAAAAGTTCCCTGGCGCCAAGTGGCATCTGCGACGCCATTTTTCACGTGGCTTGAAGCTCACTGTGGTGGTATTCCCCTTATACCATCGCACCGCACAACGTTGACCAATGCATGTAAACACAGTCACTCAAGTTTAGTTACCGTGAGCGCGTCAATGAGGATGGAGTTCCGGGTGCATTCCATTCCTGTCCTCGGGAGGTAGGGCCGGGTTTGACACACTTTAATTTCCTTCCTGGCATTTCCAGACGCCGTTGACTTACGCCCCTGCCGCGCTGAATAATAGTCCGGCCCACTCCTAAAGTTTCGCTGCCCCCCCCCAAACTCTGTTGAGCGACAGGTGCAGCAGCCTGCAGGTGCGCGTCGGAGAACTCAGAGAAGCGCACTAAGCAACCCCAGAAAAAACATATTTAGACATACCTTCATTATAAAAAAAAAGTATATTGTCTATCATAGTCTGCTGCTTACGCTAATAAATGCTATAGTGTAAAGTTATTTATTATTGTATTTACTTATTGGGACTTTTCGGTCTTCATTTGTCATTCCCATGTTTTTAGACATGGGAACGAAATTCGTTCTCTGCATTTGACCCATCCTATTGCACATAGGAGGAGTGAGCTGCTATGATCAGCGCCCATTTGAACCCATTTGCACATGCATTGTGTATCAGCGATGGATGCGTGCACGCGCGTGTTTGTGTGAGAGGAAAAGTTGTTTTTTAAAAACCTTTATACACACTAGTACAAGTACGAATACCCCGTTATTGCGTTAAAACGGACAACCCAAGATAATGAACCTGTGACTTGCATTGACTTGCCCAACAGATATTGACTCGAAACTCGGACCGGCTGACTTAGAACTTGCTTGAAATACGAACCATATGATTTTGGACTTGCTTAACACTTGGACCAAAGGACTTGAGTCACATGTCTGCCAGTGAGTGCCAATGTTTTTATTTGCCATTGGCGCATTGACTTTTGAAAAGCAGCTGACTTGAGCTTCCGTAGCTACAGGTCACATGACTAAAACTCCGGAAGTAGCGCGTTGTGGTACTGGTTACCCTCCTGTGTCGTGTCTGGAATACTTATAAAAGCACCGTTTCTATCGGGCTTAGCTGTTTGGAGAACTGAAGGCAACCTCACGACTTTACATTCGGAAGGGATAATGGCCTCTGCTCGGCATTGTCTTCGGACTTTTCTTAACTGGCTTTTAATCTGCGTCACTTTGTGGAGTGGTCTGAAGGGTGGCGTGACTGCGAAGTCATATAAAAAACCTAACATCGTTTTGATTCTCACCGATGACTTGGACATCGCCATAGGGGGGATGGTGAGTGGACCGCGGTGGACATTTTTGCGTGTTGTTTGTTGATCATGAGCATTCGTGCGGAAGACTGACATCAGATTAATGACATCAGTGCAGAATAAGTCAGGCATGTTCCACACTGGCTTTTTGGTCACACGTGATATGGATGATCTGTGTGCTGTTATTTAACCACCTTCTTTTGCTAAACACTTTTGTGAGATATGTTTTGTGGATCTGGCATACATGCAACCAGTCCACATGTGCACATTTCAGATTGTCATGATCCCATGGTGTTTCCACGGGTTAGTTGTTATTGTCTTATTATTCAGACTGATGTTACTGTCTCGTCGGTTAGACAAGACGATAACATCAAGAGTATCTGTATAATCCTCATCATAATGCGTATTGAGATTGAATTTATAGAATTTATATACGAATTTATTGTATACATTTTGCTTAGTTCGTTTCGAAAGTAGTATTAAAGCTGCTTCTCTTTCAGAGTCCGCTAGCCAAGACCAAAAAGTTAATTGGAGATGCAGGGATCTCGTTCACAAATGCTGTGAGTAACCTTCACTTTACCCCACTCGTTGTAATTTCCCCCCAGTCAGCAGAGTTTGTGCCTTCCCGTCTGTTCCTATTGCATTAATGCTATGATGTAAGATGACATGTTGTGATTGGTGATCCAATAAGCGAGTCCAGTCCAGGCATATGCCTTTGGGCTCGAGTACACATTTCAACATTGATAGGCATATAAAATAATTAGATTTCGGAATATCACATGTGCCTGACTGTGAAAATGACCAGGAAAAGATTTTCTTCAAGAAACATTCTTAGAAAACCAGACTCAGAACGTCACTGTGAGACATGGAGGTTTTGAACCGGCAACCCTGTTCTTCTTCAACTTTGCACTTGCATCATAATTCTTCCCACAGTTATTATTATTATTATTATTATTATTATGGCTGACCTTAATAATCCATCTTGACTGGGGTTTTTTGTAAACCACCACCACCACCACCACCAGTTTGTGGCCAGCCCGCTGTGCTGCCCAAGCCGAGCCAGCATCCTGACGGGGAAGTATCCCCACAACCACCACGTCATCAACAACACTCTGGAGGGCAACTGCAGCAGCACGGCCTGGCAGAAGACCCAGGAGCCCAAGACCTTCCCAGCACTGCTGCAGACCCAAGGAGGATACCAGACCTTCTTCGCAGGGAAATACCTCAACCAGGTGGGGGGGGGTAGGAGGGAGGAGGGAGGGAGAGGGAGAGGTTTAACTGTCTGCAAACTGAGGCTGACTACAACAAGTGTGATTTACGATATATATGGTATAATAACTGAGATTTTGAGTCTAATATTTTGAGACCTACAAACCTAATGTTTCCATTCCACAGAGAGGGGTGGCGGGGGAGAGAGAGACTTCTGAAATTAGTTTTTCCGTTCACACACACACTCAGAAAGTCAATGCAGTTTTTGCAAACTATTTTGGAAGGGTCATGAGATAGGCATTTGTCACCAGAGGGACTTACTATATGACCCCATGAACTGTGTCACTGCATGAAAACACCGTCGGGCACTATGGAAAATGCCGCCAGGGCCTTGTGATTTTGGCACATGACTGACAGAGCAAACTGGTTTTCAGTTTGGCTCAGTGTTCCTTCGTGGGGGGGGGGGGGGTGTGATATGTGTGTACGTGGGCGTGGGTGGGTGCGATGTGGTGCTGCTGTTCCTCATTTTGTGGGCATGAATGTAGTTCAAGTTTAACCACTGTAAACAATCTCACCAGTGGTTTCTAGAACTATTGTTTCAAGCGCCGTGTGTAATTGAAATAAGGGAATCAAACAAGTCGCGCATGTATGTATGTGATAGTGTGTGATTTTGTGATATTGTGTGTGTGTTTTCCAGTACGGCGACGCAAAGGCTGGCGGACTAGGCCATGTCCCGCTGGGATGGACCCACTGGATTGGACTGGTAAGACTCGGACCACCACGACACGAGCTGTGGCCAGCGTTCACCCCGTCCACACACGCATATCCCCCCCCCCCCCATCCGTACACGTAGTCCCCCCCGCCGTGGTTTGAAACTGGTTTGATGATGTGTCCCCCCCCAGGAGCGCAACTCCAAATACTACAACTACACGCTGTCCGTGAACGGGAAGCCCACCAGCCACGGAGCGAACTACAGCCAGGACTACCTGACCGACGTGCTGGTGAGTGCTCATCATCATCATCATCATCATCATCATCATCGTCGTCGTCTCCGTCCCGACACGGCGTTGTCACTCGCTGTGATAATGACACCGCCATGACGATACCGTCACCCGTGACGCTCGCCGCTGTCGCGCTGTCTGTCGCGGTGTACTCGTAGAGCCGCAGCGCCATCTTGGCTCAAATGGATTTCCGAAAAACAAACTAGTAAGATGGATAGATGGCTATACTTTATTGATCCCAAGCTGGGAAATTGCAGTGTAGCAGCAGCAGCAGCATTACACACAGTAACAATACAAGGAATTAAAGAATAAAGAATAAAATGCAATACAAAAAATGTATAAATAAAAATAAAAATAAATTGTAGTGCAAAATGAAAAAAAAAATTAAATGTAATACCGTATTTTCCGCGCTATAAGGCGCACCGGATTATAAGGCGCACCTACAATGAATGGCCTATTTTAAAACTTTGTTCATATATAAGGCGCACCGCATTATAAGGCGCATAGAATAGACCATTCGTGCGCAAACAGTGGTACGCGTACCACCAGTGGTACTTGAGTACTCTCGGTGGTACGCGGGGGATGTTTTGATTTTCCACATTTTCACTTAAAAAAATTTACACTGAGTAGGTCTATGTGAGAGTTGTTGGACAGAGTTGTAAATGTCTGATTCAGTAAGGTAACAATTCAGGTAACAATAAATGACAGCAATAAGGAATAAACATGTCTCCTGTGTGTTTAAAGCTAATTGAGAAGGCATACTGTATATGGCTATATTTTAAAATCGGTCATCATGGGGGTACTTGGACAGCTGAATAGTTTCTCAGGTGGTACTCAGTATTGAAAGGTTGAGAACCACTGGAATAGACGCTACAGTAGAGGCTGGGGTTACGTTATGCATCCATTAGATGGAGCTGCGCTAAAGAGAATGTCAACAAAACAGTCAGATAGGTCAGTCAAGTTTTATTCATAGATTACAAACCAGCGTTCTGACAACTCCGTTCACTCCCAAAATGAATAAACAGCTGTTTTATTATTTTCCCCGAGGTAAAGTCAGTGACCATTGATTCGTTAATGTTAAATTCTCTCGCTGCTGCTCTATTCCCGTGTTCTACTGCGTGACTGATCGCCTTGAGTTTAAACTCTGCGTCGTAAGCGTGTCTCTTAATAGGAGCCATTTTGGGGTCTTTACATAAACACACAAATGTAGAATAACGGCACGCCTCGCGCAGTCCTATATCCCAGCATGCACCGCGCGCTTCTTCTTCTACGGGGGAAAAAGAGGTCGGCGGCTGCTTACCGTAGTTGCGAGACCTGTTGTGGCTCAGTATTGGTCCATATATAAGGCGCACCGGATTATAAGGCGCACTGTCAGCTTTTGAGAAAATTGGAGGTTTTTAGGTGCGCCTTATAGTGCGGAAAATACGGTAATAATAATATATAAGGTGCAGTGAACAATTATGTACAAACGTATAAGGTGCTTGGAGACTGTGTTGTTATGACCAGAGTCATTAGCTGTTATTGTACAGACCTGCACTTTTTGTTCTGCAGTTTCTATTTGTTCAAAAGTTCAAAAGTGATGATTGCAAGAATAGCAATGAGGTCAATGGTCAGGTCAGGAATGGCCTCTGGACACTCTCCCACTCCACGCTTCCCTCTTCCACTTCCCCTCCCCGAAGGCCAACGTGTCGCTGGACTTCCTGCGCTACAAGTCCAGCTACCAGCCCTTCTTCATGATGGTGTCCACGCCGGCCCCCCACTCCCCCTGGACGTCCGCCCCCCAGTACCAGGACAAGTACAACGACACGCGGGCCCCCCGCGACCCCAACTTCAACGTGCACGGGAAGGTGGGTCCTCGAAAGCCCGCCACCTTCATCCCGTGGAGGCAGAAAACCTTCATGTTTTTTTTTTTTAATCACCGTGTGAGTTCTGGGGGTTGTGGAAGCAGACACATCGTGTGACTTATCAGGAACCGAGAGGTGACATGAGACAAACAAACCAGTTCTCACCCCGGCTGCTCATTTCCTCCCGAGTGTGTCAAAGTGTTAACGCCGATGTTTGAGTGTGCCCGGCACGGTGCTTTCTGTACCACAGAACATGTGACCGTCGCCAACAGTTCCCCGGGGGCCATCACATCGCGAGGCCCTGAATGGGCAACATGTTATCGTGTCATAGCCGTGTTTTTATGTGATTCACCAAAAAGTACGAGGAGTTCATTTCTCGATACAAGAAGGAGGTTTTTACTTTGACTTTGTCATCAAATAACAAGCAAGGTGACGCTGACCCATAGCCATATTCCAGCCCAGAGTTCCAAGGTGATACACAGGCCCCAGTACCCAGCTCCTAGCCAGTGAGGATGGGTCAAATGCTATTACCTTTATTTGGATCATGATGAAATGATGATGGCACCAGCTCTGTTCTTCAGAAGCCCACTGATGCAGCCGTGGGTATCTGAGTATTCTCTCTGTATTGAGCTGAAACAGCAACACTGTGTATCCTGCTCCAGGATAAACACTGGCTGATCAGACAGGCCAAGACCCCCATGAGCAACTCCTCTGTCGAGTTCCTGGACAACGCCTTCAGAAGCAGGTATTACTCCCCCCCCCCCCCCCCCCCCCCCGTCCCCTCATTTAATATCTTTATCATATTCCACCCTAGCAGAGGCCGTGTTTATCTCGCTTTGTAATCTCTTCGTCTGTTTTCTGATTGGCCGATATCATCACAAATATCATTTTCAGAAAAAAAAAGCACATTCCATGTTAAATCAAGCCGTCAAATAATTATCTTTGTTTTGTGTGCTTAGTGTTAGTTTTTATTTAATCCTGTTCTCTTTTCTTTTATTGCTGGATACATTTTAACTTTCACAACTGAAACTTATTTTTATCCTTGAACTTGTGTTTTGCATATAAAAACACAAGTTGAATTACACCTCTGTCATCGTTACAAGTGCGGGCTATAAATAAAGTTGGCCCCGCACAAATTCCAAACCCAGAGGCATTTCCTTCCTTTTCCATGTCTTTTCCGTGGCGACCCGCACCGCGTCCCTCCGGCCTGCAGGTGGCGCACCCTGCTGTCCGTGGACGACCTGGTGGAGCGCCTGGTGCAGGACCTTGAGGCCAGGAAGGAGCTGGACAACACCTTCATCTTCTTCACCTCGGACAACGGCTACCACACTGGTATGCGCACACAGCTGCCGACAGTGGAAAAACAAGGCAGGAGGGAGGAATGAAATGAACCCTGGCCACCGAAGAGGGGGAGTTCAAATATTGTTTGGTATTATGGCAGAGTCAGGGAGAGAGAGAAGTCTGATAAACCAGGATCTCAAAATGGTGATGCATATTGATTGTTAAAGTGTATCGTTACTCATATTTATACCATTGTCCATTTATACCTCTTTTTTTCTTCCAAATGTACTTTAAATATTAATCTTGCTGTCTCTCCCTCTCCGTCTAACTCTGTGTCTCTCTCTCTCTCTCTCTCTCTCTCTCTCTCTCTCTCTCTCTCTCTCTCCTCTCTCTCTCTCTCTCTCTCTCTCTCTCTCTCTCTCTCTCTCTCTCTCTCTCTCTCTCTCTCTCTCTCTCTCTCTCTCTCTCAGGCCAGTTCTCTCTTCCCCTGGACAAGAGGCAGCTGTATGAGTTTGACATCCGGGTGCCTCTCATGGTGCGCGGGGCCCAACATCAAGCCCAACCAAACCAGCCCGGTACACACACACACACACACACACACACACACACAGGCAGCTTCTCCCCGGCAACAGTTGCTGCAAATCCACAATCCCATTTCAGTTAAGTTAAGTTGGTTTGCGGCGTCCCGAGGGTACTTACTGCATGTGGGCTGTGTTCCCCAGCTGCTGGTGGCCAACGTGGACCTGGGTCCCACCATGTTGGACATTGCGGGCTACAGCGTCAACCTGACCGAGATGGACGGCATGTCCTTCCTGCCCGTGTTGGTACGCTCTCCCCCCCCCCCCCCCCCGCTTTCAATGGTTTCCCCTTTTTTAGTTTGACCCGCCTGCGCATGTCAAACCACCCACCACATTTTGTGGGGTTAATAATAAGAATAAGAATTACTCTTTTGATCCCGTGAGGGAAATTTGGTCTCTGCATTTAACCCAATCGTGAATTAGTTAAATACACTCAGCACACAGTGATGGTGAAGCACACACTTAAACCCGATGCAGTGAGCTGCCTGCAACAGTGGCGCTCGGGGAGCAGTGAGAGGTTAGGTGCCTTGCTCAAGGGCACTTCAGCCGCTCATACTGGTGGGGGGTTTGAACCGGCATTCCTCCGGTTCCAAGTCCAAAGCCCTAACGTGTAGGCCGCGGCTGCCCCCCTTATTGTTGTGTGTGTGTGTATGTTGTATGCTTGGTTTGAACGAACGCGACCTGTGCGCCTGTGAGACGGCGTGCGGACCGCCCCGGCCAGCGCGGGGCTTTAGGGCCCCGTGGGCCACGTCTCACCGTGCGCTGCCTCCCCACCAGGAGGGCCGCGCCAACAGCAGCAGCTGGAGGACAGATGTGCTGGTGGAGTACGAGGGGGAGGGCCACAACGTCTCGGACCCCAGCTGCCCCGTGCTCGGACCGGGCGTCTCGGTACGGTAAACCACACCCGAGGGAGGGAGGGATGGAGAGGGAGAGGGGGAGAGGGAGAGGGAGAGAGAGAGAGGGGGAGAGAGAGAGAGGGAGAGGGAGAATAGCAAGAAATCAGCAAATACATAAAAATATGATTAACAACTTCTTCACATAGTTTATGAAGGTGCATCCATTTTGTCTTGGTAGTTCTTCAACATTGAGGTGCAGTGTAGTTCTTGAGCATTGAGATGCAGTGTACCAGCGGAAGTGACCCAGGTGTCCTCTCTACCTGAACACGTATGTAGTAGCCCGCCGCTCCGCCTCTCTCCTCTTCGTATACATCTCCTTCATCTCCTCCTCCAGGAGTGTTTCCCCGACTGCGTGTGCGAGGACTCCTTCAACAACACCTACGCCTGCGTGCGCAGCGTCGCCCCCTCCAACAACCTCCAGTACTGCGAGTTTGACGACAACGAGGTACACGACATCTGGGCCTGGTGACCCCCCCGCTGCGCATGTGATGTGATGGCGATCATCTCAAACCATCTTGAACTTTGACCTTTGACCTTTTTTTTTTTTTTTTTTTTTTTTTTTGTGGAATCCAGGTGTTCGTGGAGGTGTACAACGTGACCGCCGACCCCTACCAGCTCACCAACATCGCCAAGACCATCGATCAGGAGGTCCTGGAGAAGATGAACCACCGGCTCATGATGCTGCAGTCCTGCGCCGGGGCCACCTGCCGGACCCCCGGGGTGTACGACTCCCGGTGGGTCGCCCAGAGAGCCTTAAGAGAGCCTTAAGTAGAGCCTTAGGAGAGCCTTAAGAGAGCCTTAAGTAGAGCCTTCAGTAGAGCCTTAGGAGAGCCTTTGGAGAGCCTTAGGAGAGCCTTAGGAGAGCCTTAAGAGAGCCTTAAGAGAGCCTTAGGAGAGCCTTAGGAGAGCCTTAAGAGCCTTAAGAGAGCCTTAGGAGAGCCTTAGGAGAGCCTTAAGAGAGCCTTAGGAGAGCCTTAAGAGAGCCTTAAGAGAGCCTTAAGAGAGCCTTAGGAGAGCCTTAAGAGAGCCTTAAGAGAGCCTTAGGAGAGCCTTAGGAGAGCCTTAGGAGAGCCTTAGGAGAGCCTTAGGAGAGCCTTAAGAGAGCCTTAAGAGAGCCTTAAGAGAGCCTTAAGAGAGCCTTAGGAGAGCCTTAGGAGAGCCTTAGGAGAGCCTTAGGAGAGCCTTAGGAGAGCCTTAGGAGAGCCTTAGGAGAGCCCCGTTTGCTCTGTCGGCATCTTGGAACACCAATTTAGTTTGTTTCGGTTTTCGGGTCATGCCCTGTCCCATATCAGACCTAAGATGGACGAATATGCCCGCTTCTTCTTTTGGTTCCTTCTTTCCACTCTCATAATCAAAATGAGTTTATTTATCATTTATTATGAACGCTCATATCGGTTACTTGTGTGTGGTGTAGAGGATGGATAGGGGTTCGGACAAATATTTTGAAATTATGCTCGGATGGGGTCGGGCTGGGTCACATCTGCGCGATGAAATTTTTTTTATTTGCCCGCACGTTAACCTGCGCATGTTGTGCTCAAAAAAAAAAAAAAGCTTGACGCCTGTCGGGCTTCGGGCCGGGTTCGGACATAAAAAGCTTGATGCCTGTCGGTTCCGATTACTGTTCTGTCGGACGCGGGCCGGGGCTCGGACAGAACATTCCGTCCCGATCTGCACTCTAGTGCGGCGACACAAATGACTTGCATCAAACTAGGAACGTGTCTATTTGCACGTTGTCTTCTCTAAATTTCCCCATGTGTTTATTGTCTCTCTCTCACTCTCTCTCTCACTCTCATTCTCATTCGCACTCTCTCTCTCTCTCTCTCTCTCAGGTACCGCTTCGATCCCAGCCAGATGTTTGGCCGGCGCCACACTAGACTGAGTCTCCTACGCCACGGGCTCAAGTGAGGGGGGAGGGGAGGGGGGAACGTGCCCGCCTGCAGGGAGGATGATGAAGGAAAATGAAGAAGGGCTGGCTTTCTATTTGTCGTTTTGTGTGTGTGTGCGTGTGTGTGTGTGTGTGTGTGCGTGTGCATGCGTGCGCGTTGTGTGTGTTCTTGTGTGGTCATAGTTGATTCTGTCCAGCCTCTCTTAATGTTGATGCCTTATATCTGGGAGTCTCCCCTAGTTCCCTCATTGGTGGCTGAAAGGATGGATGCATGGATGGATGGAAGGAGGGAAGGAAGGGTAGAATTCCTGTTTAATTGACAGGGTAAGAGTTTTGAAACCAGTGGCCTTTTTTGAGCGCAGGTGCAATACCCAACGCTGCCACTGCCAGTGTGGGGGGGCGCCGTTTCATTCAAGTGGACCCGCTGTGGTAGAGAGGTCCATTAAGAGTCCAGATCATGGCTTAAGTGCCCACTCTGAGACCTAAAGGGGTCTAAATCCGCAATTCTACAATAAGAGATTCCCTTTTGTTGGCTTCCTGCTCGTCATAACCATATCAATATTCTGCACGCCTGCGTAACGCGTGTTTTCTGCTGTCGGAGCATCCTGTTCTGAAATGGAGGTCACCCCGGGTGGTTCGACAAAGCCCTCGAGAACGTCGGAGAATCCATTTTCATTTCTGCTCTGCGGTTGCAGAAAGTCCACACGTTTTCGCAGGGCTTCAAAAATCTCCCGGACCGCTCCTTGGAATGCTCCAGATGTGATTCCTGATGTTGTGTTCTGTAGGAGCGAAAAAAAAGTGTGACTGGACTAGGACAGGTGTCCCTATAGGTCAAGAGTGCGGCCTCACCTTTTGAACCCCTGAAGTAATCAAAGGCAAGAATTGTGTCACAATGTTTGGTGTGTCTTGTCTGATTGTCGGTTTACATGATTAACTCCGTTTCGGTTTAGTCAGCAGAACGTCTGGGAACAGCACCATAAAGCAACTCACTGTAGACACAAGTGGACTTATTACGTGACACTTGGTCCAAATGAATTTGTTTGATATGTGAGAATAGTTCTTTTTGACCTAGGTTGAAATAAATGTTCCATGAGTAGACAATTCTAACATTCAATTAGTCTGTTCAATAGAACAGGCAACACACGCACACATTGAAAGGCGATACTACGATACACCCTGATGCTTGTTTTAGTCATAGTCAGTTATTTGTAATTCACAATTAATTCTGCATTATTTTGAATGAGGAAAACAACCTGACTGTTAAAACATTGCAGTCCAAGGGAACATAACTGTGAAACTATGGGTTGAACAACAACAACAACCACCAAATCAATGTTCCCTGCCTGGAATTCAGATTACACAGTGTTTTTTCAAATGTGAAAGGGAGGAATGGAATGACAACCAGTGGGTACCGTTGTCTTTCTCTCCCGGACGCGATTGCACTCTGCTGGTGACTAAATGACTGAAGATGGTACCCACTGAACTCACTGATCTCTTGTACCATGTCAACACAAGTCGGTTTGACATGGTGTAATCTCAACAGTACAATGTCCTCCTACAGATAACGTTTGTATTAAATAGTCTTTATCCGGCCCATTTCAACAGTCATGGGGGAGGGAGGCACTGTTTTTTTTTGTTGACGGTGAAGCCAATTTATTGACCTGATCTTGTCTTTGTAGCCAAAGAGTGTTTTGTTTTAAATTCAGCGTTTTGAGAAAAAGTTCACTGTTCAAATGACCTTTTAATCTTGATTTGTCAGATCATGTTGCAGATTGTCACGCCTCTGCGGGATTGAGTAATATTAGCACATCTGGATACTCCTACCAAACGTAACTTCACTTTATAGGGGACAGTGGTCCTGACCCCAGACATAATTAATCTTTTGTTTTTTTTAAATTAAGTAATGCACTTTTCCTGTTGTGGCACTCGTAGTGGTTTTTTTCTTTTCAATGATTTTTTTTAAATCTGTATTTTGTGGCTTTTTGTTGAAATAAAAGATATTTTCATGTGCTCTTGTGTCAGAACATCATTGAAGGACGCAAATCAAAATCCAACAAGGTCTACCTGATTAGTTTATTCACCATCACAAGTGATACAATCTTTACCCCTCAAGAAGGCATTTGCATTAGTCTGAATCCACGTTTCGCAATTTCAACATAAGTCAACCACACATAATACCAAATTGGCACACAGAATGGAAAAACTAGAGTAGTTTTATTTTAAAACTTGGATCACTTTTGAGCTTCATGTAGTAACACCTTTCTTTCATAAGGAAAATGACAGTGTTAGTCCTAGGTAACAGAACTGATATTATTGGTCGTCACAACAGCCAAATCAATGCTCCTAGCCTCTCCCAAGTTCAGTGTCAAAAAGTTTTCAAACAGGAACATGGGGATTGGGCCACTCTATGGACTATCAGAGGATCATCATCTTTCTCTGGTCACTACTGCTAATAATCGCTGAACCATGACCTCTTCTGTCATGTGGGCACAAGCAAGAGGTTTTTATGCCACTGAATAATCTGCTATCCTAGAGATAACATTTAAAGTCTTTATCCCACTACAGTCGGTGTGAAATGGGGGCAATGTTGTTGTTGGCAGTGAAGCCAATTTATTGACCTGATCTCATCTTTGTAGCCAAATAGCATTATTTGAAATTCTGCCTTGTGGAGAGTCACCGTTGAAATGGTTTCAAATCTTGATTTGTGTTCTAGATTGTCATGTCTTTGCTGGATTCCTTTTAAAAAGATGCATTTTGTTGAAATAACGTGACATTTTCATATCACAGATGGGAATTAAGACACGCCATGTGATCTGTGCAAGAACATCATTGAACGACAATGATTAAAAAAAAAAAATCCAACAAGGTCTACCTGATTAGTTTATTCACCGTCACAAATGATACAATCTTTACCCATCAAAAGGCATTTTGCATTACAAGAAATCCACATTTCTCCATTTCCAACAGAAGTCGACACGCGGGGCCTGAAAGACTACAACAACGCTCAATCAGGGCCCCGACAAACCAGAATAATCCTCAGGTTACGTTAAAGACATTTTAACTGGGAAGAACATTGGCTGAAGAGCATCATGTTAAACAACGGCCCCACAGCGGGGGGTGTCCTCGCCGGTGGCCCCACGTGCCCTAAAGCGCGCCCAACATCCTGGTTTGACTGCTCCGTAACCAAAACGGCCATCCCACCCACCTCAACAAAGTAAAAGTACTCTCGGGGGGGGGGGGGGCCCAAACATTCTACGCGCTCAACCGTGCACAGAGGTTATGATAAAACAACAGAACGACCGGGGTACTCAACTCAAACACTATCAAGACCCTCCCCTCTGGTTAATGTTACACGAGAGAGAAACGAAACACACACACACACATACACACACACACACACACGCAACGTATTAAAAAAAATAGGAAGGCAAATAAAGGGTGTACCGACGACCTGTAGTGTGGGACACACACAAACACACACACACACAGACACACACAGACACCCCACCATACTCTCACAGGACACGGGGGGTCCATCCAGCATGGTGCTGCTGCGCCACACACTGGTTTACTGCTAAAAAAAAAAAAAACCTTTAAAAAAATAAAAATAAAAACAAAACAATGTTGTATGTATAAAAACAGGGAATTCTAATGCAGTAAGGAGGATGAGGTGGTATAAACATATATAAGTTAAAGGAGACGTGGCTGTGGGAGAGTTTAGACAAAGTCCCGGGACTTCTTGATGGCACAGCAGAGCAGCATGCTGAAGATCATGCCGAAGATCTGGGTGGAGAGAGGAGAGGCACGTAAACGTCGCGCACACACACACACACACGCGCGCACCAGATAGAGATGGTGTGGTGGTCTTTGCATTTCTCTTTTCCGTGGGGGCGTGCACCGCCCATGGGCACGCTGTCACATGAGCGCTGACGCACGCCCACCCACCGCATTGTAATCATTCTATAAAAAGCCTCATTTACAGCCCTCAAATTCCGACAGTCGCAGCGGCAACTTGCACTGCGGTGGTCGAACCGGTTTCCCCCTCGTTGCTTTCGTAACGGCGAGGTCGGCCCGCCGGGGCCACCCACGCGTCTGCATACCCCCACCCGAGGGCCCCACCCGTCCGCGGGGCCCCCCCCCTAACCCAGGGCCCCGCCACACACTCACCATGATGACCCCGATGCCGATGCCCACGCCTCCGAGGATGTGCAGCTTGTTGTTGAACACCTCGTCGATGGCAGCCGGGCAGCTCTGCGGACACAAAGACCCACGTCAGCCCGTCAGCCCGTCTCCTCGTTCTCCCCGGGGTCCGCGTGTGCAGCGCGGGGAGTCAGAACGGGGAGGAAAAGCCGAGAGATGGGGGGGGGGGGGGAATGCGTTACCGTGGTGATGAGGACCTCCAGGCCGTTCTTCTTGGGGCAGATGTCCTTGGCCGCGTCGATCACGGTCCCCGTGGGGCCGCAGCAGTCCAGCTGTGGGGGGGGGAAACGAGTGCCACACAGCTTCAGTTCCCCGGCCGCCATGCGTCATGGCCGTGAGCCACTGGTGGCAACACAGACCTGATACACTTAACCCAGTGGGCCACTCAACCCAGTGGCCACTCAACCCGGTGGCCACTCAACCTAGTGGCCAATTGACCTAGTGGCCAATTGACCTAGTGGCCAATTGACCTAGTGGCCTACTGCTGGCAATAGGGTGGGGTAGTGTTTTAAAAAAATCAATAAATAAAATGTATGTATGGGTGTGTGGTAAATATAGCCTCAGATTTGTACATTTGTATATCATTTAAATATTTATTTATAATATAATGTTTACTGGCTATGTTAGCCCTTATGCACAGCCCCCCCCCCCCCACCCTCCCTCCACCAGCCTGGACTAAATTAACTTTACCCTCATTTATCCTGCTTATGTTGCATGTGTATGTTTGTAGGTTATGTGTGATGTCTATGACTTTTAGCTACTTGGACCCTGAATTTTATCCATGTATCCATATACATGATGATTCCCCACCAGAGTCAGAGATCCAAAGACACAACTCTGGGTTGTTCCGCGTTCTCAACGGAACCATCGCTCACCCCGAAGTGGATCAGCCGCAGCGTCTCCTTCAGGGCCTCCTGGCGGGTGTCCTTATAGTTGTTGTAGGTCTGCTTGTAGAACTCCGTCACCTCCTCCACCACCTGCACCACCAACCCCGGGGAGAGAGAGGGGGAGAGAGAGAGACGCGAGATTAGCGCAAATGTCGCGGGAAAACGCCGGAAAACGGTACAAGCGGCGCGCGCTCCGCACCCGTTCTTTGTTGGACAGGCCCCAGATGCCGGCGGCCACCTCGGCCGCGAAGATGACGAGCAGGAAGAAGAAGAACTGAAGGGGGGAGAAAAACAACATGGCACGGGGTCAGGCACTCGCGGGGTCACACTCACAACCAAAAGACACAATGGGTTGAACTGCGGGAGTTTGTGTGTGTGTGTGTGTGTGTGTGTGTGTGTGTGTGTGTGTGTGTGTGTGTGTGTGTGTGTGTGTGTGTGTGTGTGTCTCCCCTCACCAGTCCCAGCATGCAGGGAGACTCCTTGATGGCACCGCAGCATCCCAGGAAGCCCACCACCATCATCAGAGCCCCCGCCGCGATCAGGATGTACACACCTGGCACACAGCAACACATCAGCAGTGAAACACGCGCGCTGGTAACCATTTTACTCGTGGTGTTGGTGAATGGGTACCAATGGTGTCTGACTAACGGTATTAGATTAGATTACATTCTAGTCATTCCCAGTGTTTTTTTAGATATGGGAATGGAATTTGTCCACTGCTTTTGACCCATCCTATGGTACATAGGAGCAGTGGGGCTGCTAGGTTCAGCAGCCCAGGGAGCAAGTTGGGGGTTCAGTGTCTTCCTCCAGGACACTTCGACACGCGAACAGTTTGGAGGAGGGGGAATTGAGGGGGATCGCACCGCCGACCCTACGGTTGGTGGACGACCCCGCTCTGTCCACCCGCTCTACCCACTGAGCCACCGTCGCCCATTGTATTCATTGTACATTGTTTTAATAGGATCGACCGAACACAGGACCATTAATATCCAGCATAATGCTGGATATTAATGCAACATTAGCCAATGTTTATTGGTTCATGCAGCCTCATTGTCCTAGTGAGACCAGAGTGTTCCAACGCCCATCAGACCACCAACGGGTTTGGGGAACCAGATCACTGGGAAGCAGAGGAAGTCGTGTGGGGTGGGGGGGGTGGAGTTGGCGTTCCCGGGCCGCGCCCCGGAGGCGGCGGCCGACGGTCTACGGGGAGGCCCGCCTTCGGACCCGAGCGACCGGGCTCAGAATGTGCGTTTCGGACGGCGGCTTTCAGAAAGGCCGGCCGACGGTGTAAACAGCAATAACGAGCCCTATCTGAGGAGCTTTTTTTTATTTTTTTTTTACATTTTTCTATCTTGAGATGGGGCTTTGTGGTCTGTAGATGGCAGCCAGTAAGTCACAAACAATGTGACTCATTTGCGCATATCAATTAGACACAATGAGAGGCAGGCAGGCAGCGGGCGTAATTTAAATAGCCGACATGAGAACGCCGCGCACACGCACAGATGTTTGTCATTTCTATATCCCCTCTGCACAAAGCGCCGACCCACTTCACAGTCCAACAGACTCAGAAAAATTGAGGCAGAGAGGAGGAGGAGGAGGATGAGGGGGAGGGGCCTCATTCCCACGGTGACCGTTCTTGAGACGGGGGGGGGGGGGGGGGAACAAAAGGATGGAAAAAAAACAAAAGCACCCTTGTTCCCAAACAAAGAGAGAGGCCTGTGTTTATTTGTGTGTGTCGTCTATCTGTGCGCGGCGCGTGTGGAGCGAAGGGCATCACTGTGGACAAGATTTGGCCTCATCTGCCCTCACAGTGTGGCCATTATGCCCTCGGCGCACACACACACACACACACACGCACTTACGCACGCACACGCACACACACACACGGGTTGATGGCGACGCCGACACTGCCTGCTCTGAGGAAACCCTTAAAAAAAAAAAAAGCTCCCAACAGGCCTCTCTTTTATCTGGCTAGCGCTATCCAATTAAAAATCGGGGAGCGTTTGTTGAGAGTGCCGAGACAAACGCCGCGCACGGTGTCCTCTGGTGCCCCGGGGCTGGGGCCGGCGTCGCGTTTCTCCCCACCTGAATGGCCTCGCCACACAGCCACACAATAGCGGTCTCCCGCGGCAACAACGCAGGTAAAAGAAAACAGAAACTAGAGGCTTATCTCCTGGGAGTTCCATGCTTCGCCCCGCCCCCCCCCCCCTCAAGAAAGGCCTTTCGATAACTCCGTGGCGTGTTCCGGGAACCGCTGCGGCAGGCAGGAGATGCCGTGGATAAAGACGTCTGGTCGTGCGGTTCCCCCCGCGGCGGCGTGCTGCAGTGAGCACACCAAGCCCACCACTAGCAGGCATTTAAATTGGCATTACGGGGGGGGGGGGGCTGGGGGAGGAAATGGCGGCCAATCATGTGCGAGAGTGGGAGGGACAGTTATCATTATGAATGATTAAGGAGGGGGGCGATGGGGGCGAAATGTGTTGTATTCATCGAGCATCTAACGAGATGTAGATAGAAGTGCGTATACAATATGGTAGGTGGGATGATATGAACATACAATAAACACGTGCAATAAAAGTAGTGGAACTGGTTGGTGGTTCATAGCTACTTCAAGAATCCTATCCGTTTACCTTCCAGAGTGTGTGTGTGTGTGTGTCTCTCTCACCAGTGAAGAAGACCGTGGGTGCGTCCGGCCCCTCAAACAGCCCGGCGGTCCGCGTGTCGAAGCGCAGCCACAGACCCACTGCCAGCACCCCGGTCCCTGCCAGCTGAAGACACAAAGACAGGAGGGGCGCTTTGAAAGACAGTCGCAGGACAAACGGGTCTCACTTATTGTTAAAATAAAAAAAATGAAAAAAATTAATTAAAAAAGTACAAAAACCTCCTGACCAGAGCTTTAGAATTAAAAAGACACCGATAGGAGACACCAGTCCGTGAATGAGACACGCACGCACACACACACACACACGGCCTGCTAATCAAATATGTCTGCTACACAGATATTTAGAAACTGACTACAGATATTTAGAAATTATGCTCGGTTAGTGGTTAATTTACCCAAGCATGTTGCGCTCATCTGTCTGTTGACATTTCCAAATGCCTTGCAGTTGCTTCATAAAGGAGGGCTTTCATAAGCAGCCATGTGTCATTAGTATGAAAAATAACTGTCGGGTTCGGACAAAAAAAAAAAGCTTGATGCCTGTCGGGCTCGGGTCCAGTTACTGTTCTGTTGGCTGAGTACACTTTGAAAGATACGAAAAATAAGATGGATGTGTATATTATAATATAGACGGGTATAGATAGATGGTTGGTTCACAGGGACCAGAACATCCATCTAGCTCTATGGGAGTAAGCTGGAGGTGCTCCACCTGAAGCAAACAGTGACCTGGTTCAAGTTCAGATCCCGGTCGAGTTGGGTGTGGGTAACATTTGCATTACAATAAACGGAATGTTAATATCAATGACGTCTCAACGTTGCCATGGCTCTAGCAACGACAATCACGATAAACCCTTGACAAACTTTTTGTTTGTCAAAACCGCGGCCACGAGCACAAGACTGTGAGGTGACTCAGGCTGCACCACACCCCCCCCCCGGCATGACATGCCAGTCTGCGGCCTTCGGTTGAGCAATGAGGATGTGTGACAACTTGTCACCGGTGTTGTCAAGTTGTGCGGCCCTGCCCACATTCCTCACCGAGTGGTGGCTGCATGAAACCACACACACCGAAACAAAAATAAAAACTGAACGAGTGCCCCGCGGGGGGAAAAACCCCACACCCTGCCCACAGTGCACGCATCGCCTTGCTAGGTGGCGGTAAAGACACAACATGAAACATACCCACGTTGTAGCCACATCCCCTGGAACCACAGGGGGGGGGGGATACTACAGCCAAAACACTTTGGATAGGACCTGAAGTATCCTGATGGAAAACTCTTGCACGCATGTGGATCTGGAAGGCTGGTTGGCCTGAAGAGTGTAGGTGTAGGTAGTGTGTGCCTGTCTACTTGACCGCCCCCCCGAAACCCCCTCCCCATTAGAAGAGGCATGCTTATGGCCGCCCCAGTGTATTGTAGATAAGATTGTCGATAAGTGAACCCAAGCAACCCCGACCGCTACAGGCCTGGGAAAGTTCCTGTACGATAGTGCTGTGAGGTGATTGGACCGTTCCACCCAAGCGAAACCATCCATTAAATGCACTGCTGAATTACACTCAACTGCACCATTATTCTCTTCAGGATATATCTCATCAGGATCTTCAAATGCAGGTTATTCCATCGCCTGCCACTTGAGGCCGATTCAACCTTTTTCTCTTTTCTTTTGGGGTTACAAAGTAGTTTTGCGTCTTCAGGAACATGCATTGGCAAAACATACCGTGCAATCTTTATGGAGAATCTAAAGACCTCAGCTATAGGGCATGTATACGGTCCCTGCAATGTGCCCGAGAGTTGGTCTGTGTAGGGTCATAGGCTAGTGCTAGGTGAAGGCAGACAACACAAAACAACCTCGAGACGGAAATAACACATCAAGCTCTTGGTGTGATGGCCGTTGGACAATAAAATAACACATCAAGCTCTTCTTGGTGTAATGGCCGTTGGACAATAGGGTTGTGATTTACCAACACAATTTTATTGCGACCTCATGAACAGAGCCATTGATGGGTCAGTTCACACAATCAAGAAACTGTCTACAGTCTCCAACGTCTAGCAGTCACTCCACACAACTGTGCTGGAACCAGTGGCTCTCAGGACATGGTGTGACGTGGTGAACCAGCTGGGTTGGGTGCGGAGAACCCAGCAACCCGAGAAGAAGGAACCCTTCTTCCTGGGTTCCCAACCCACAGGAATAAGGGTTCCCGACCTCGTTCCCAACTGAGAGAAGTCTGGTGTCAAACACAACACTGCCTGACATTCCAAAATTACCTCAATTCGCTTCACACGCATTCCTAAAATCCCTTACCCACCCACCCCCCTGTCTCGAGGCTTTAGTCAAGAGTTAATCATCTATGGCACTTGTATGTTGTACTTTTTGGCACTTTATAATTGCTCTTTGTGACTTAGTACTTCGCCAGAGATGTTGTATACTAGCAATGGTTAACCTAGAAATTGGAATGCTCGAAACTTGTTCAGGTGACTTTCTTACTGTATTAACAGCAATGAAATGTTTCACCTTCTTCTGACAAATGTACTCTTTGTAAGTCGCTTTGGATATAAGCGTCTGCTAAATGCCCCTAAATGTAAATGCAGTTGAACCTTGAGTGGAATAGACTGTAGAACGGACGTCGACTGTTATACTGCCCATTGTTAGGTAGGCCTACAGAGTGGCCACCACATTGTATGTTTCACCATGAAACACACTTTACTGCTAGCTACACAGGGCACGCCGTCGGTTTTTCGGTTCAACGGAAAATAACTGGTTGAGCCAGTCCGCCCCAGGGGTTGCATTCTACATTTACATTTCTCACAGAGAGCCGTGCCCGCCGCCGATATCGTCATGGGCGATTCATCCCGGAAGTTAAATTTAACCACAAGCGCCGAATTGAGATGGGGAGGGAGGGCCCTTAAAGGCTGGTTTATGCTTCTGCATAGGAATTACGTCGTGATCACGCAATGGCCACGCAGTTGCTCGTACGCAGTCATGAGCCCGTGATGGTTATGCGTGGGGTTTACGTGTCGAAATGCAATTCAATGCCACATCGGTAGAGGGACCAGAATGACCACTCTGGTCATTACATAAGGAAAGGAAAGTATATACATGTGTGTGTGTGGTCGCCAATCAGTCGAAGCATTTATCACACCGTAGCGGTGTACACGAGCGGAAACCGGAAAAGCGATCTCCAGCTAATGTAGTTAGCGGACCAATCACAGCCAAAGCCGCTGCGTTGGGGATATACAGTCTATGGGTTCGACGCGCGTCTATGATTTTTGGGAGGTGCACGTCAGGCCCTTGCGTTGGACGCAAGGGGGTCCGCAACCCCCCAGCGTTGCGTCAACGCGGAAGCATAAATTAAACATAACCCAGCCTTGACTCCCAACAGGTGAGCCATCCACCGCTAACGACCAACCAATGACGCAATTGTGGCCGCGGAAAACCGACAGGCCACACTTGTGAATATGTGAATGCGTGGTCACCTGCGGCTGTGTGCCATGCTGGTGTCGGTGCTGGTGGTGGTGGTTTTGCTACTACGCGGGTGGGAGTGGGACGTCTGTCGACGTCTTAAAGTGCTGTGCCGTTATTATCAACGGCAACCGCAAACACAGCGTAAGAAAAACAGTGATTAAAGGCCCAGGGGACTAGGCGCCCCGTGATGTCTGCACAGACACAGGCCAGATCAAGTCATGACACATTCGTTCATGGGCATCCATTACGTCACACCGTCAAAAAAACACCAGGAGGGGAACAATAGCATCAGATAACTAAGATAGCGCTAGGTTAAGGTTTAGCTTTGTTTGTTTTTGGCATGACAGTGTAATCCAGCCAACAATTAAATCGAACGCAACTGGACATAAGTTCGTAAGACATCAGTCTGACTAACCTGATGCGTTACGAACTGACGAAGCCGCTTGGATAAGAGGCGAAACGTCTTCACACACAAATCTAAGTCCAGTTGCGTTCGATTTAATTGTTGGCCGGATTAAACATGACCTGGATGAATGAGAACATTCATAGAATTGGCCTGACAGTGTGTTCCTTCTCGGGGAAGTCATTTGAATTGCGAAGAATCCTTTCCAACATGGCGTCCTCCCGTGTCAATTGTTTTATAGCCACGGCGTAGATACAGTCTATGGTAGATACTAGTTCCCAATCAGTCACGTGAACGCTGTAGTCCGCCAACACGTGGCCGTGCTAAGTACGCCACGCTTTAAATAACAGATTAATTAATTAAAAAAAAAACAAGACTCCATACTCAAAATGATAAAGTTCGTAAGCATGGAACCCTTTGTTTAAACGCCCATTTAAAACACCACAGGACCGCTCATTGAGATGGACGAACATGAATCATCCTGGGCTGGTTTCAAAATGTTGCACTCATCTCGAAGACATCTTTTAATCGACGCGTTCAAACTTTCCCGGTGTCCATGTTGAAACCAGCACACAATAACGACGACAGTGTATTTGTTGACCTTACCCAGAAGAGAAAATTGAAGACAAACATTATGTACTTGATGCACTGCATTCCTGACATCGTGTCGGTTGAAACGGTTCAACACGTAGAGTCGAAAAGTTGAATAATTACACAAAGATCCCCTCGATGCGAGCACGAAAACGCAAGCAGTCCAGCTTCTTCCGTGCGGGCGGGAATGTGTTAATAAAGATAAGTACAACGAGCGACAGGTTTCCCTTCCACACTGGGCCACACCTTACCGTCGCTCACCTGTGTTTAACTACTAGGGGGCGGGGCTAAACAGAGCTCGCTCGTCACCTGAGCGAAACTCGCCACTCCTTTGTTTTTGCACCACAATAGCAGTGGAGAAACCATAGACATCTGATAGATGATGGTGTCTATGGGAGAAACAGCCCCATTTCTTCAGATCTGTTTTTGATGGTCATGCAAATTAATGGTTCGATTGAATGGAATGGAAGAGACAGCATTTCACTACATAACTGATAATCTCTCTGCACAACTGGTCTGACATAAAATCCGACATGCTACATTCTTGTGTATGCTATTACCTCTTAATGTATGCCTGGATGTATGTACATTTATGTATATTTATAGGTTTATATTTTTTTAGGTTTATATTACATATTTATATATTCTAACACTCTACTCTGTCTGTCTCTTCTTTTTTTTTCCCCCTGGAGTATTGTAACAAATGCAATTTCCCTCAGGGATTATTAAAGTATGTCTATCTGTCTGTCTGTCTGTCTGTCTGTCTGTCTGTCTGTCTGTCTGTCTGTGAGCTAGAGGAAGAAAAACGAACACACGCAGGCACACACACACACACACACACACACACACACACACACACACACACACACACACACACACACACACACACACACACACACACACACACATTGTCTGGGAGTAACACATACGAACTTCTCCTTTATGGACAGAAATCGCTCTCTTTCTCTCTGTATCACTCGACCGCTCATATTCTGTCTTTATCTTCACAACATTGTCCCTCTGCTGATGATATAGACAGGTGGGCAAAGGCTGGTTAGAAAAAGATATGGAAAAGGAACCAAATATGTGGGCAAGTGGCGCCTTAATGCACGGGCTTACCTGGGCTTCAGCCCGGGCCTCGGCCAATCAGGGGCCTCTTAAAAAATATATATATATTTTAAAAAAAAGATGATAAACGTCGGTATTCGCGGTGTCATTACTCTGCTCTACAGCGGCATGTAATAACGCTAACAAAAATAAATTCACATTTATTTTTGTTTTAGCCAAGATACAATATGCAAGCTATGTACGGTTCAATTATGCAAGTTGGTGTGGGCTATTTGACTATATCGCTGTTGAGAAATTGATGCGCGATTGGCGGGCGGATGGGCGCGGGGGGGGGGGGGGGGTCCTATTAAGGCACCCCTGCATGATGTTGAGTCAGGCAGCCTTTCGGAAAATGATAGCAAACTATCTAATTAACTCTCTGGGGCTCGTGAATTCGTGACGTCACAATGTGATATCGCGACGTTACATCGATATTTTTCGCTTCCAAATCTGATGCATAGAAACACTGGAATGTTATTGATAGTAGTGTTTTGGTCATTGATTAGCAATCCATCGAGAAATTATGTGTTAATACGGGGAGACATTGTTGTGTTGGAAGCTGCCACAGCGTTTCTCATGCGAGACGTGACGAAACAAAGTTTTGCTTTGCGATTTAGAGATAACTAAGTGGTAAGTGATAACTAGGTGTCACAAAATATTCCCAACAACAAATCCCTTGATGCATTCTGATTTAGCATCTTCACATTGACTAATCGATGCACTTACCCAGAATACGAAATTGAAGATGAAAAGTAGGTATTTCACGCATAACTCTCCACCGGTTAGGGCACTCATTCTTGAAAATATGTTATATGTCTATCTTTGGCTTCAGAATTGCAAAAGAAAGCGTGTCTCCGTCCTTTGGCTGTATGCGCAGTGCAGTGTCTCTAGCAGCGGAGTGGGCAGCCGAGACGCGCTCTCAGAAGAAGACAATGTGGCTATGTTGTGGTCTCTCTTGGGCCAACACACGGTAATAACGACGCCCGGCCTCCTCCCACTGATCATATGGTAACAGCGTCAGCTAAAAGAAGGGGTAATAGCCTATTACCCCTTCTTTTATTCGTCACTGATTAGTGGGCTAGCCTTTAGCTAGATAGGGTAGATATGCCGTGACATGTATACTTTTTGAGATTGATAGATTTGAGATTCCCCATCAATACACACCGCAGCCTCCCCTCTCCCCACTGGAGGGGAGAGGGGGAAGGGGGTCCTTGAGGACTGGGTTAGGAACCACTGACCTAGTGCACCTTATCACAAACGTCAATGCAGACGATTATAAAAAGGACCCAGGCAAAGGAAGAATGGTATTGTGCATTAGAATTAAGCAATACATTCCACTTAACTTTTTATTCAGGAAATGTACTTTCTAGTGCCTCAATTATTATTCATTTTTCGTATATCGTGCTAACATTTCCCATCAGTCATTCTGTGCTTGGGGAAATTGAGCGCATTCTAATTTAGCAGCATCTCCAAAGGTCAGGCTGCACGAAGCCTTTTAACGGATACACCAACTGGGGAGTGCATTGAAATACTTCTACTGATGCACAAACCTGTTGCATCTCTGAAATGTACCTTATTTCAAGCACCTCAAATGAAAAATTAGGTGCCTTTCTTGAAACGTTCTTGCAAACTAAGTTGATTAGTTACCACCATATCAACAACAACAATATCATAATATCATAATACATCAATAATGAGGGGCGGCAGTAGCTCAGTGGGTAGAGCGGGTCGATCCCCTTGATCCCCCCCCACATCCAACTGTCCGCATGTCGAACCCCACAAATGTACTGATTGTAAGTCACTTTGGACAAAAGTTGCTGAATGCCCCCCCCCCTTTTTTTAATTTTTTTATAATAATCAAGGATTAGTTGCAATCTTTCTTTTCTGATACACGTATGTGACGGATCACAGCTGTCATTTGGTTTAAGTACAGGTTTGAACAGAACAGCCAAACACAAAAGGAAAACATGGGTAGTGCAGTTCTCTCTCTCTCTTTCTCCCCCCCACTCTCTCTGTCTCTCTCTTTCTCTCTCTTTCCTTCTTTGACTCTTGTCTTTCCCTTTTGTCCTGGCCCATCTTGTCTGTCTGCCTGTCAGTCTGCCTATCTGTTTGCCTCTGTCTGTCCATCTCCCTGTAGAAGGCGTTGAGGGTGATCAACATGGCCTGGGGAAAATGTGACCGATTGGGATTCGGTCCGTCTTGTTTTCTGTGTTGGTTCAAAACAAAGATGTCACTGTGACTGTGTCAGCCCACTGCTGTTGTTTGCAAACACACACACACACACACACACACGCGCACACACGCACACACACACACACACACACACACACGCGCACACACGCACACACACACACACACACACACACACACACACACACACACACACACACACACACACACACACACACACACGCACAAATACACACACCCTTATGCACAACAGGAATAAAAAGAGTGTTGTTGGGAATGAGACAGCTTTTCTTTGGCTAGGCATCCTAAATCTAAATGATGTGTTCTGGTTGCCATGCATTGGGCCATCTGGACTGTCATCATAAGGGGTGCTTCTTTATGAGGACACCTTATTGTATTTTGTTATCATCATTCAAATTCAATTTAACTTTCAATAATATTGGCGATGTCTCATGTCTGTGCATCTCTCTATCGCTGTGGTGAATGCCTCTCATTCTGTCTGCCTGTCACTATTTGTGTGGTGTTGTAGATTTTGTACACAAGTGTGTGTGTGTGTGTGTGTGTGTGTGTGTGTGTGTGTGTGTGTGTGTGTGTGTGTGTGTGTGTGTGTGTGTGGTGTGTGTGTGTGTGTGTGCGCGCGCGTGTGTGTGTGTGCGTGCGTGTGAGTGAACTGGGAATTGTTCGCGGTAGGTCAGATGGCTCAACGGAGGAGGAAGTTGAGATATCACATTCCAGGGGCGGAGTGGGGCACTCAAAGCCACCGGGAGAATTCTGACCGGCCGAGCCCACCACCGGCCCACCACCAGCCCTCCACCGGCCCAACCCCCCCCCCCCGCCCCGTTTTCCTCACATATTAACAACACGAACTACATTTATGTCACTTTAAAATACAAAATCTATTTTTTTAATCTAGATGAAGAAGACCCAGATTATGTCATGTTTCGGAATAAATCTGTTATTTTTTAGCATTTAGCTGCATCCCTCTCCAGCATCCGCTTCTTCTTTATTCTGTCCTTTTCAGCACCTCCTTTCTCCTTTCTCTTCTTGCCGTCCATGATGCCACAACAAGCAAGCAATAACCACGTAATCTTTTTACTGTCAAAAATATTTCGCTCGAACTTGCTCGCTTTCTCTGTCTGACGTATCTTTAGGGTCATTAGACGTGGGGCCGTTCATATATCCCCCTACATTTCCGAAAATAGACTTGACCTGCAATCTGTTTTTCAATCCCAGGAGTCTTTGCTCCATTCTACGTTAATTCAAGAACAAGCAAAAGAAATGAAACTGCATTTCTGCAGTTTCAGTTTCACTTCTTCGTTTTTTTATTATCGCCTGAATAATTAATTAAATTAAGAGAGGCTACACAAAAATGAGTAGATTGTGTAGGGTAACCATGAGTGAGATATAGAGAGTAAGCAAGTGGTATAAATTTTGATTGAACATTGGGTATAGGCCTATTTGATGGTATACCCTTAGAGATTTTCGCCGAGGATAGAGCCCAGAAGTAAAATACTATTAGATAATGCGTAGGGCCGGCTAAACGGCCACTCACGTTAAACGTGGGCTGGTCCACCTGACCTCACTGGCCGGCCGGCCGACCGGGAAAACTCCCGATCGTCCCGATGGCCACTCCGCCCCTGGTTCGCCCTCGACACCCAATCGCAGTCTAAAGTCACGACATGCTTTTAAAATACAACATTTGCTGATCTTTTCAATAAAAATCCCTGGTTGAACGAGACTGCCATCTCCAGGTCAGTATACACGTTTTTGTTGTTGGTTTGTCAAAAGTGCAGAACACAAAATTATATCAAATAAATTTATCGTTATAAGACCGTAAAGGACTACATCCCAAAAGTAAACGACCACTGAACTCACTCAGGATCAGGGGCGGGCAGGCCATAGGGAGGTTCGGGAGGATTCCGTCTGTTCCAGGCCGGCCTGTGGTCGTAGCTTTTTTTTTTTTTTTTTTAATGTAAAATCCATCCGCGATTGACCGCAGCAGCCTGCCCCCGCAGCCGCGGGTAGCAGGGGGTACCCCCTTGGTACACTAAGAGAAAGGGGGCTTCCATCTGAATCACTCCAACAGCTCAGTAAGTGCCTCCTTAGGTGTGATGACAGAGCCACACCTGGACGGCTGAAGGCTGAGCTCTATCGTCTTGCCAGCCACTGGGAGAGACTTAAGTAGCCCCATTTGGAGTCATACACCGGACTGCACTGCAGAAGAGACAGACAATGAGGAAAACATGGAGCTGAAAAACTGCAGCTGTACCTCATGTAAAAAACTGTGCAATTTGTGTTTATCACTGATCTCCAAATGCAACCTCTTGACTGATGCCTATCATGTCATTGGACTGAGCTATACGTTCCTGCTGACACTGTCTTTCAGTCAAGTGGCCTGTGAGAGAACTTTCTCTACACTCAAGTTTGTGAAGAACAGGCTGAGGAGCACACTGACACAGGAGCATCTTGAGGCATTCATGCTAATGTCAACAGAGAAAGAGACCCTGATGACTTTAGACAATGATGCAGTCATAGACAGAGTTGCAGAGAGCAGTGTATTGCTCAAACGCTTGCTGATGAAGTAAGTTGCAGAAGGTTAACATCAAAACAGGTCAGAAAGGTCCTCACACCGTTTAGATGATAAGGAGAGGAGGAAAGGAAGGAGGAAGAGAAGGAGAGGCAGGAGGAGGTGCTAGAGGAGGAGCTAGAAGGAGGAAGAAGAGTAATAGGAAGAAATGGAGGAAGAAGAAGTGGAGGAGAAGGAGGAAGAGGAGGATCAAATAGGGAGAGGAGGAAGAAGATGAAGAGGAGGAGAAGCGGGAGGGATAGAAAGAGGAGAAAAGGAGCAGCAGCAGTTTGTATATACAGTAGATTGAAGAAATACCTTTTCTCACACACACACACGCGCACACACACACACACACACACACACACACACACACACACACACACACACACACACACACACACACACACACACACACACACACAGTAGTTTTGTTTGTTGAAAATAAAGTATTTGTGTTTAAATTAAATTACGGTTCTACTTGTGTCCTTCATGCGATCGGATAAAAGGCCTCTCCTAACCAAGCTCCCGGGCTGAATTTCAACCCCAGCCCACCCCTGCTCAGGATACGTCACCCTGATTGTTGTTCTTCTTATCTTCGTAGTGACCTAACATCGACCTCTGAATCCTATTATTGCACAAGAGACGATATATACAACCAGACTTGTCAGTGGATCATTCCCTGTTGAATTTTTTTAATTTTTATTTTGATTGATAAATGCCTTCTTTGTAGTTTCAATACACTCATCCATTCCTGTTCCTGCCATATTCCAACATCGCAAGTTACGTGGCAGCGACGATCCTGCGATGACTCTGTGTTTAAATAGGGTTACAATTATTGGCACGATGAACGATCATGCCTGTCATACCGAGAAGACTTTTAGAGTAAAGACGTTGGTTTCAATCGTGCCATACGTATTAGGTAATGTATGTGGTATTTTCATACAATCGGGGCTAGGAGGCGCCAAACATCAAGATACGACGCTGTACTTGTTGCATGGCGGTCCTTTTTTGCGTCAATACTTCTCGGGTCAAATAACCAATCGATACAGGAAATAATTTGCATATATAATAGGCCTACCTCTACAGATACAATGCAATGCACATAAGATAATATACTATATCATTGAGTAATCCATAGGCTATATATAATAACAGGCCTGCTATATGTCACGCTAGTTTATACCCCAAAAAAGCCACTTCGCCACTGAATGTACTCTCTCTCTCTCTCTCTCTCTCTCTCTCTCTCTCTCTATATATATATATATATATATCGTTTTTTGCTGTTATCTGCTTTACGCGCCGCAAATAGTCCTAATGGCCTCGGATTTACCAAGGAGTGACGGGCCAATCAGAGCTCTGTTTAACTAGCCAATAGGGTTCTCCCTGCGCCCGGGACAGCGGGGTGGTGGTAGCGCAACTTGGAGAGGCGTTTTGGTACATCGCGCTAATTGGAGAGCGCGCCGACCGCGCGTATCTCACAGTGACAAAACATTGAAACCCATGTCTGTCTGTTTCCGGGACGCACTGGACCACATCGCGGACCAACTCATTCTCGAATTGCTTGATGCCAGTGAAAGCGGCAGGTGCGCCCCCACGCAGGCGCACAGCATGGCACGCGTGGGCTCCGCGGACGCGCTCTGCAGAAGGAACAGCAAACTCGACTCCTTCCTGAAGAGGAACACGGAGCGAGGCGTGTACGAGCGGATCCGGGCCTACGAGCCGTGCGTGGTGATCTCCGAGGAGGTGACCAAGGTGTACATGCACGTCATCCTGAGCGACGAGTGCGTGTACCTGGCGCAGTACCCGCCGCGCACCGTCACGGCGGTCCTCAGTTTCAGCCAAATCAGGGAAATTGCGCTGGTGAGTGTGAGTTCTCAACTCATGTTCTGGGTCTCGGTTGGCTGCTTAGAACTACTACATGCACACTTGGAAGAGTTTTGACTTGCAGCCATCCCTCGTTTTTTGATAATCAGATTATAGGCCTTACTAATACAGTATATATAGATGACAGCAACCCATTCACATTGTAAATCTAGTAGCAATTACTCATTTTTCTGCCTTTAATTTCCCTATCTCACATAGGATATCAAGGTGTCACATCAGAAAGTACATGACACCATGAATTCAAATAGATTAAAACTTTGAATAACAGTAAGAACAACAATATGTGTACATTCAGTGGCGAATCAGACCCTTTTTGGGGGGTGGGCTCAAGCCCACCCAAAAAGTGCCCTAGCCCAGCCTATCGTTTCGTACTCAAATCTGATATTCTACCCTCTAGACCAGACGTTCAATAAATGTGACGCGCCGGCATGTGGGTTCATGCAGTTTTGCGCAAGTTTAAAATGTTTCCGCGAAACTTGTCAGCTGTGATCAAATGCCAATACGTGGTGGCTTCATTGATTAGCCCACCCAAAAGTCAGAAGATAGAAACGTGCCTGTGTACATTTAATATCATTTCACATTATAAGTATTTTCTTTACGTTGGAAACTTCCCCATGTTTCTATGGCTAAACACATGTTGCGTGTTTAGCCATAGAAACTCTACAGAGACCCTTTCTGTCCTGGTGAAGCCCAATCGAGGAAGCACATTGATCAGATGAGACAAAGGGAAGTCGTGTTTTATCTCTACCACCTGTACACCTGCTAAAATGCATCGCAGTTATCCTGCAAACCAGCATTTTCTCACAACCCTCATACTAAGTCATGGCAATTCCGCCCTCAAAACCCAGACGGCTTTAAGCGTAAGAACCAAGCAAAGGCGTTCATGTAACATTTAAGTGGAGATTTACTGTTGATCAAGCTTAGGCACTAGCACTCGACCGGTTTTAACGTAGGCCTTTAAGGTGTTTATCACTTCCAATAGAAAACACTGCGCCTCCTAACATACAGGTATCGACAGCGATTAAGGGATGTCTGTCACCGAAGTTATCTCACGTGGGTGTTTTTTTTTTTACCTTAAATTCAACGACGTTGAATAACGTTAGTATTCATACCACACTATTTGTTTAGTTCTCCAGAGGATCAGTTTTAGATCTGAGTAGGATCTCCATCTCATTATGTATACATGTATATTTGTAGACACCATATTCTGATAGTGAGGAGATTGTTGTTGATGCCGAAGAACAAGAAGTGCCAGGGACTTTCTATAGTTGAAGCTGAAGTTGTTTATTGGTCTCGTACGAGGAGAAGCAGAGGATTTCATCAAGCAAGAGATTTTTGCGTGAATCTTCCTCAGTTCCTTCTGCCTGCTCCCGGAAACACAGTGTATTACATACAAGTCTCAAACCGGAACAGCATGACAGGAGTGTCCCATTCTGATTGGCTTATAATGTATTACTAAGCAGATTTGACATGACGTAGGTGTATTCTTCAATCACTTTATGTTATGTCTCCAAGTTCCAGAGAGTCAGACTTAAAGTCGCCAAGAGGAATACAATCTTCACTATGTCCTTTTTCCGAATGTCAGATCAACCTAACCGTACCATTGCTAATTAATATTTTTCCTAACATATTCTATCCGAAGATTTGAAATGAATAGACTGAGGAAAGAAAGTTGGTTCCTCCCCCCCCCCCCCCCCCACACACACACACACACCCTCCAAGCCATTATGTACTTAACCAACATGAATATCGAAACACATGCTGGCGAACGTCAACCGTGACTTTTAAAGCTGCACGGGGCCAATTAACCTTGAGCTCGTTATGTCACCTATCGCAAAGAGATTACAACCAGTCAGTCTAAGCCTGTCTCCTCTGTCAGGAACACTGCGCTGTTACTATTAGTGCTGTAGATGAACCACTTGACCCCAGGTTGACCCCCAAGGGTTTACAATAAACCCTCTGATGTAGTCTAAGTGAGCTGCATTACGGCAACCCCTCCGATCATCGACGGTCCAACTTTTTCCCTTGAGGACGCCATTCTCCGTGTCCTTCCACTTGCAGATCAACGATCTACCAGACTTCCTGAGTGGAAGGACAGGGAGTACTCCCAGCATGTCCGGGTGCTCTATTCCACCACTAAGCCTGCGGGGAACAGAGGGAAGTGGTCGAGGAAGGGAAAGAAGGCGGGACTTCCTGTCCGAAGTCTTCCCTCTCGCAGGAACCTGCCGCTCCTGCTCCCCGCACGGCCTAGAGGGTGAATGTTGCTCTTTAACCCTCCTTCTCTCGGTGTCTGTCTGTCTGTCTGTCTGTCTCGCTCTCTCTCTCTCTCTCTCCCTCTCCCTCGCTCTCTGTGTCTCTCTCTCCCCCTCTCCTCCTCGCTCTCTATGTCTCTCTCCCTCCTTCTCCCTCGCTCTCCATGTCTCTCTCTCCTTTTCCCTACGTCTCTCCCTCTCCTACTCCCTCTTTCGCTTGCCGTCTCTGTCTCTCTCTCCTTCTCCCTCACTCTCT
>JAXIVH010000386.1:63183-85683 GCA_036785325.1 Urophycis tenuis
AGAGAGAGAGAATGACTTCTGGAAGAATGGCTTAATGATGCACCAGAACATGTGGGTTCCATTTCAGTGTGGGATCCAGGCGAGAGAGAGGAGAGAAGAGAGAGAGAGAGCGAGCTTACATGTGCACGCACGCTAGCGCAAACACTTAGCCACTATCCTGTATGTGCGCAAGCTATGCAGTTAGCGGTGGACACACCGTCAGCATTCTCTGTAAACACTACAGCGGGGAAAAGCTAATATTTATAGCTAACATCCTTGATCGCTGGGCTAGGTCTGACAGCGCTTGCCATGAAAGTCAAACTCTCATGGTAATAATATTCAAGTTAAATCATTCCTCCGGGTTGTGGGGAAAAACACATACATATATACTGTACATATGTATATATAATGTATAAATACATCATATCTCAACACCTTCCAGCTATGATCAGAAAGTATAAATCGTATAATCGTGTGTTTGTGTCTGTGTGTGTCCGTGTGTGTGTGTGTGTCAGTATCTGTGCGTGCATGTGTTGTGTGTGTGTGTGTGTGTATCAGTGTCAGTGTCAGTGTCAGTGTGTGTGTGTGTGTGTGTGTGTGTGTGTGTGTGTCGGTGAATGCGTGTGTGTGCGCAGTGCAAACCTACGACAATTTGCAGCACTCTGCAAACCTCTCAGCCTTTGGCGTCTCTTGGAACGATGTGTGCACACAAAGGACACGCAAAAAGACACACGCACACCACACACACACACACGCACAACACGCACAATATACTATACTAGTATGCACAGTCATTTAGCAGAAGCTTATTTTTGTCATTTCATCCAGATAGAACGGGGCATTTCAACTCTGTTGCTTCTTTCGGTGGGCTAACACACAACAGGAGAAGAAGAAGAGAATTACTCTTTGATCCCATGAGGGAAATTTGGTCTCTGCATTTAACCCTATCGTGCATTAGTGGAAATACACTCAGCACACAGTGATGGTGAGGCACACAGTGAGGTGAAGCACACTAATCCCGAGGTCAGTGAGCGCTCGGGAGCAGTGAGGGGGGCAGCAGTGAGGGGTAGGTGCCTTGCTCACAGGCACTTCAGCCATTTGTACTGGTCGGGGTTCGAACCGGCAACCCTCCAAAGCCCTAACCAGTAGGTCGCGGCTGCCTCTTTGCTTTCAGGGTTGCTGAATCAGGCGTAGGAGGGGGACCCCAAGTTCACATAGAGGGGGGCGTTGGGCCTCCAGTAGTAGGCCACTGCATGTAGGACTGTGGACGTTAGACAAACAACTTCTGGAAGCTGCAGGGACGGCTAACAGAGGTAAGAGTTTGGGTAAAGGGTAAGGGCCGTGGTCAACATGACACAGAATAAAAACAAACATACAGGGACCCTCCCTGTTATAAGCCTGGTAAAACAGTCAGTGTGTGTGTGTGTGTGTGTTGTCAGGAAATGCTATGTGGGGCACTCGGATTCTGGCCATGCTGGGCTGGGTTAGTGGTTAGATCAGGTCTCACATATGTGCACCCACACCCACACACACACACCCACATACACACACACACACACACTTTTTTTACACCCCCACCCATATAACACAATACGTAAACACACACACACAGAGAGAGACACACAGGCTCTTTGTGGAGGCGGCCTCTGGGGCCTTGCAGGGAGAAGCTTGAGTTGACACACCATTCCCCCTCCAGCTGGGACACAGCCTGGCTAGCTTGTCTCTGTGTGCTGGTGGGAATGCAGTGTGTGTGTGTGTGTGTGTGTGTGTGTGTGGTGTGTGTGTGTGTGTGTGTGTGTGGTGTGTGTGTGTGTCTGTGTGTGTGTGTGTGTGTGTGTGTTTTGTGAGGGGGGAGGGGGTGCTCGAATGAGATTACAATGTGGTGGAATGCGCAATCAGGAAAGCAGTTGGAAAGATCTTTTTCGGAGCCCCGTGCCAAGGCCGCATCGCCGAGACGCTTCGAACCGCGGCTCGGAAAAAAAAACACACAAAAAAAAAAAAAGGCAAGAATTCCGTTTTGCTCGATTCCCCAAAATGGCCGGAGGGAGGACACACCGCCGGAGGAGCGAAAGTTGTTATTCGCCGCCGTCGTCATCGTCGCGAACGGGACGAAACACGCGGCGGAGGTTGAACTCTTCCGAGCGTAAGAGAGAGACGTTCCTGTGAGGTGAATCAAACCGCATGGCCAGCAGAGGGGAACAAGGGGGGGGGGGGGGGGCAGACAACGCCATAAACTTCAAGGCAGGCGCTCCCCCTTCACACGGGGCTGTGGGTGAAGCTAGCTTAACATGGAAATGGTGTGTGTGTGTGTGTGTGTGTGTGTGTGTCCTTAGGCTTGTGTGTTTGATACACGTTGGTATCCCTCCCGTGTGTGAGAATCGTGAAATCTGCTGCAGCAGCAGCAGCAGTATATGTGTGTTTGTGTGTGTGTGTGTGGTGCTGGCTCTAGTCTGATGATGTAACACCTTCCCCCCGTTAAAACCAAAACCAGATGTCTGGGCTCACAGGACGGACGGACACACACACACACACACACACTCCCTCCCCCCATCTGCCTGAGGTTGACTCAGTGCAACTTCAGCTGGGGATGTCCGCACGTGATCCGATGGATCAATGACCACAGCGCATACACAGACAGTCACACATTTGATACGAGCCAAACAACAGCCTTACGGTATCAGAAATACATTTGACACGAGTGAAACAACAGCCTTAAGGTATCAGAAACACATTTGACACGGGCAAAACAAGCCCTTAGAGGTATCGACCACTAGTTGCGGTGGACATGGAAGACGCCCCGAACCTCTCGCCATCTGCACCAAGAATATTGTAACGCAATGTTATCCCCGTGAGAATCACAGCGAAGTGAAGTGAAGCGTCGCCGCGATGCCAAGAGCCCTTCGCTCTCGGTGCATCACGTCATACGAAAATAAGATTATAGTTTTCCTTTGAGATAACCGCGCTTGGTCAAACAGAACAACATGACGGCGCGCTGCAGATAAGCAGCGACGCGCGCACAAACCAGCCACCATAACTCACTCAGAGAAGGCGACCGACCGGTGAGATAGCAAGGCAAGTTTTTTTTTTTTTTGGGGGGGGGGAGGAGTTTAGCGACTGATGTCAGAGTGCGTTAACGCGAAGGTTTCTGTGTGTGCGCGCGTCTGCGTCTGCATACTGTCCGGACTGCGTCTGCGTCTACACATACAGAAAAAAAACAACCCAAAAAAAAGAAGAACAAGGATGAGCGAGAACACCCGCAACACACGATGCCCGAGATGACAACACAAAACAGGCCTTTATGCACTTCTCACGCAGATGCACCCAGAGAGAGAGAGAGAGAGAGAGAGAGAGAGAGAGAGAGAGAGAGAGAGAGAGAGAGATTCAGGCGACAGATAGCAGGGTCCTTCCTCAACACCACCGCGCCTAATCAATGACCCTGATCTCCAGGAGGTCAGATAACACCCTGGGGAACAACAACAGGCGTCCTGAATATGGTGCGAAAAAGCGTTGCAATTGATATTTCACCCAACGTGGTTTTGGTACATCGGGGCGTCTCTCTCTTCCACGCCGCATGTTTCCTACGGTGATTTTCTGATGTGGGAGATTTGGGTCGAGACTTCGGCGAGAACCGATCCAAGTCTGCCCGGCGACGGTGTGGCCTCCGTGTGCCGGTGAAAGGGAAAGTGTTGCGGCGGAGTGGACTTGGATTGCAAGCACTTTGAGCCCAAGTGTGGAACACATCCCAGGGTCAAAGGTCAAAAGACAGTGAGCCGTGATTAACAGGGGGGCGGTGATGCAGGCGGGCCAATTGATAAGTCATACTCGTGTGCTTCATGTGTGTGACTCAGAGGGCAGAATTGATTTGAAGTGGTCACAGGTAGAAATTACCGTGACGATTATGACGATTACTGTGATTACTTTGTTGTGACGAACAACAAAAGTAATCTTTGCAGCCGTAACAGGCCCCCCCCCCCCCCCCGCCCCCCTTACACACTCTCCATCTCTACCACCACACACACACACACACACACACACACACACACAGACAGACACACAAACACCCCCCCACCACGCACACACACACACACACACACACACATACCCCATGCAGTGTCCAAACAGAACACACGTCAACACAACGCCCATATAAGGGCGGCTCTCTGACTCATTCCCCACCGACCCCTTCTCCAAACACAGATGCAAAGAGCAGATGCAGGGGGGCTGGGTACACACACACAGACACACACACAGACACACACACACACACACACAGACACACACACACACACACACTTCACTTTTTCCACTTATCCACCAGTCACTGCTTAGTCACTCATGCCCCTCTGAATCCCCCTCATGAAAACACACACGCACATTAACACGCGCACGCGCGCACACACACACACACACACACTCACAAACACACATACACACACACACACACACAGACACACACACACACCCACACAGACACACACACCCACAGACACACATATACACACACACAGACACACACACACACCCACACAGACACACACACACACCCACAGACACACATACACACACACACACACACACAGTGTTTCCATGACCTCACCCGCCAACTACCCTCCCCTGCTCCCTCACAGTCTGACCGTATTCATAATTTCAGCCATTTTAGACACACACACACACACACAACTGACCTGTGTGGGTAAGAGAGGAACAGTAATAGCATCTTTTTTTCCAGATGCATTTCCAAATGACCCACAAGCCTTTGCTTCTCATTGTGCATCGACTACAACACAAAACAGACCACACAGAGAACCGACTCGCCGGCAACGCTGCCGGATACAAATTCTGAGAGGCAGCAGCGCCACAAGTGCCTGTTCACACATGCAACGCTGAGTACAGCCCCGGCCCTCAACCCTGCACACGCTGCGGCCCTCGGCCCTGCATACACTGCGGCCCTCAGCCCTCAGCCCTGCAGCCCTCAGTCATGCACACACTGTGGCCCTAAGGCCTGCACACACTGCAGCCCTCGGCCCTGCACACACTGCGGCCCTCAGCCCTGCAGCCGTCAGCCCTCAGCCCTGCACACACTGCAGCCCTAAGGCCTGCACACACTGCGGCCCTCAGCCCTGCAGCCGCCAGCCCTCAGCCCTGCACACACTGCGACCCTCAGCCCTGCACACATTGCAGCCCTAAGGCCTGCACACACTGCGGCCCTCAGCCCTGCACACACTGCAGCCCTCAGCCCTGCAGCCGTCAGCCCTCAGCCCTGCACACACTGCGGCCCTCAGCCCTGCAGCCGTCAGCCCTCAGCCCTGCACACACTGCGGCCCTCAGCCCTGCAGCTGTCAGCCCTCAGCCCCGCACACACTGCGGCCCTCAGCCCTGCAGCCATCAGCCCTCAGCCCCGCACACACTGCGGCCCTCAGCCAGGGGCACGGCACCGCTGCACCTCTTGAGGCATCAGACATCACTGTCCATTCATCCCAGAGTACAAAATGTGTTGGTTTAGTGCGAGGGCAAAAAAACGAGGGTTATGTGTCTGCATGTGAGGCAGGCAGGGAAGGAGGGAGGGAGAGAGAGACAGAGAGAGAGAGAGAAAAAAAAAAAAAGGAAAGAGTGTAATGACTAAGTCTGGTATTTTGGGCAGGAGCCGACTTGCCCTCTCTCCCTCTTTTCTCTCCTCCCCCCCTGAGGGAGACAGCCAAAGTAAGGGAGGGTGAAATAGGGAGATTGAGGCATGTGCGTGTGCGTGTGTGCGTGCGTGTGCGTGTGTGTCAGCCTGTGATTGCAGGGCTAGCTGGACATCAGAGAGGAGGAGGTCAATGCATCCGTTCCCAGGCAAGCCGTTGCTCCTAATTGTACATCTCCACCAGGAAGGGGATGCTAGCTGGCGACAGCGATAGCTCGCTAAAACCACAGGCTTGGGGCGGAGGGGGCTGGAGGGGGGCGGGGGTATGAGGGGAGGACTCCCTACAGAGACTCCCAACTGGGTGACCAGATGTCCGCGTTTTCCAGGGACAGTCCAGTGGCCTGCTCCCTGCTGGGGCTGTCCCACAGAAATGTCCCCGTTTAAAAAAAAAAACATTTTTGTTTTTTTTCTCTCGATGTGGTAATATGTTCCGATATGATCGTAAACAATGTTCATTATGCCACGATTGACACATCACACCAATGTCCCTGTTTTGCATTTAGCAAAAATGTGGTCAACTTACAACAGAAGCTACTTAGCTCCCGGGGGGTGGGGGTCTACTGTTTAATGAGCTTTTAATATTTTACGAGCATGAGTCGCTTTGATGCGTCTGGCCCACGATGAGAAGAAAAGCAACGCACAGGAAGTTTGTCCACAGGTGATCAGTGTGTCGGAGTGTGTGTGTGTGTGTGTGTGTGTGTGGAGGGGGGGGGGGGGGGGTTAGAGGCTACCGCTAATGAAAGCTAGGCAGGTTAGCGAGCGCAAGCTAAGCAGTTCCTTTAAAGCGGCGTCTACCGTATGCCAATTAGCACGCCATTAAAAAAAAAAAAGTTACCCGGTCGCACCGCGGGACCGTCTGCAGACCATGTAGACGCCCCGTCGGAAAACAATGCGTCCATCTATCAAAGGGTCGGCTGATGATGCAGGGGAGTTAACGGTATAAACTACAACGATAATGGGAGTTAAATATAATAATCGCATAGTATTACGTGAACACACAGCTGATGTCTTTACAAAAACCTGTGAAGAGGGCCGAGGCAGACGTCAACATCCGCAGCCGTCTGCGACGGCGTTGTCCAGATCAAGTCATGTCAATGACAGCTATCGTAATAGAAACGGAGAAAGAAATAAAGAAACAACTGGACGACCGCTGTCGCGACACACCCTGTCATTGTCCGGGGGGTGAGGGGGGGGGGGTTGTAGAAAGAGGGGCCCCACGAACAGTCAGACCTAGAATTTCAAAAACCACAATAATTTCGATGTCCTTTGTGCGTCGCCCTATAAAAAGTGCGTGTGGGGCAGTTCAGCGGCGGTTTATAAAGAAGGAAAACACCGCGGCTCTTGGGACTGCGGTGTTCGGTTCACTTTGGGGTTGAGTGCACAACCACGCCAGAGTAAAGGACATTTAAAAAAGGCCCACACCCTGCTCACCACGCAAATACATACGCACACATACATACACACACACACACACACTTGAAGGTTTAGCGAGGCGTTGGACAAAACCAAATAAAGGAATTGAGGACAGAATAGACGAGAGAGAGAGAGAGAGAGAGAGAGAGAGAGAGAGAGAGAGAGAGAGAGAGAGAGACGAAATGAGAACCTACGACGGGCAAACTGACCCAACACAAATCCAAAAAAGAGAACACACCGATAACAGAAGCGAACCGGTATGAAAGTAAAAAAAAAAAAAGACAAAGAACGACAGAAAGAAAAAAAAAAAGAGAGGGGTACTAAAAATAAAATACATGAGAGCGATAATTTTAGCCATGCGTCGGCTGCTTCTGTGGATTCGGTGTAATAAGCCCTCTGACTGAGATGATTGCTACCTTCTTTAGGCCTCAAAGGGCTGCACGGAGCAAACTCCAGCTAGCTAGCACAGGCTCCGCCGGCTCGCTACGGTTGCTAGCCACAGCGTTGGGGTTGCGTCAGGTTTTTAAAAGCCAGGAGGTGCTGTCTCCGAGCCCAGAATTCGGCTTCAGGTCCATGCTTGCTCCATGTGTGCACCAGCAGTGTTCCACACGGGATTCCAGAATCATCCCTCCTCCTTGTCTTCCTGGAGGCCGTGAACTCTGTCATTGGACTCTCGCAGGGCTCTTCGCGTTCCTTCCTTCCCTTTCGCTCGCCTCGTGGGTTTTAAGCAAAATGTGCTTGTTGAGAAATGAAAAAAACGGAATTCATTCATCCATTCGTTCATCGCATTTTTACTCCTGTCATTTCTAGCAAAGAGAAAAATGTGTGTATGTATATATATATATATATATATATACACACACAGTATATATACAAACATATATATATACACATACATATACATATATATATATACATACATACATACACATACACTGTACATTCTGTAGAAGATTCATACGTAAATAATTAAAAAAAAAGTGTTCTTAGGAATGGTCTGGTTTGTTCACAGCCAACTACTTTCACCATCTGAATAGAAATCAGGTCCTGGGGGTGTGTGTGTGTGTGTGCGTGTGCGTGTGCGTGTGCGCGTGCGTGTGCCTGTGTGTGTGAACGATAACCTGAAGATCCGGCCCTGCGCCTCAGAATGACTACACGGTGTAGCAGAAATACTGGCTTGTCCTCCTGATTTGCATGCATTGTTAAAATAGCAACAGACACGTGCTGCTGGCGGTCGGCTGCGCGTTGGTGATGATGCTTGTAGTGCCAGTTTAAAGGTATGCATGCACACGCCTGTGTGTGGTGCATGGCCTCATGTCGAATGGCCGAGTGAGTGAGTGAGTGAGAGTGAGTGAGTGAGAGTGAGTGAGAGTGAGGGAGAGAGGCGAGTGAACAAGCAGGATGCCCGGCACAAGAGGAGAACAGGCACCGGTCTGAGAACACATGGAGTAAAAGGAGCAGGCTGTGTTTACCTATCCTCTGTGTGTGTGTGTGTGTGTGTGTGTGTGTGTGTGTGTGTGTGCAGCAGACATGTTTGATTAGCAGGCCTATCAGAAGTGTGTGTGTGTGTGTGTGTGTGTGTGTGTGTGTGTGTGTGTGTGTGTGTGTGTGTGTGTGTGTGTGTGTGTGTGTGTGTGTGTGTGTGTGTGTGTGTGTGTGTGTGTGTGCGCGTGCTGACAGAATTGACAACTTGACAACTCAACCACACACACACGCACACGTCACGTTGGCCCATCAGAATGTCAAGATGATCTTGTGTGACCATTGGCCCACTGCTGAACTCCACTGCTGAACTCCACTGCTCACCCCCAGCAGGACATAGTGACACAATATTCATCTGGTAGACCGATAAGAGAGCTGACCCACATGTTTGATGAAATAAACAAAATGTCTGCATTCACATGACAAATAGCAAATATGGAAATATCCGAATGCACAAGTACCCGTCTTTCTCACACAAAGGACAGTATAAGTCACTGAAACCCTGCCACTCATAATGCTACACGTCAGTCTGACAAGTCAAACAAAAGGGATTCTATATTTGAGCCTTGAGGCAAACGCGCCGCGCATTATGACATAAGTGACGGGCGCACTTCTGAGAAGCTCTGGAAGCCGCTGTAAAATGCAAATACGGTCTCTCGCTTTCAATCGCCCAGATGTGGGTTCACATTGGTGTGAGCGAGGGAACGCCATGTGCCAAAACCCCAGGGCATGCATGTGTGTGTGTGTGTGTGTGTGTGTGTGTGTGTGTGTGTGTGTGTGTGTGTGTGTGTGTGTGTGTGTGTGTGAATATAATTTCCTTTTGTAGGAGCAAGGTTCAAGGGAGTTCAGTGACAATGGTTATGTGACTGTCGGACAAGACTTTTGAATTATTCAGGTCTGGCTGACCGACCACACACGCACACGCACACGCACACACACACACACAAGGTATATGTCAGTGCAGCACACACACGCTAATTAAAATTCTCAATTCATTAAGTCAAATACAAAAAGGCTGGTGTCTGGTGGGTGACCAGACATCCGATGAGACAGATTATCTTGTAAGTAGCCTTGTTGACTCCGGCTTTAGGAGAGGACTTTCGTTTATTTGTTCCCGCGTGGGTGGATGGGTTTGAAGGTGGGTGGGGGGGGGGGGGGGGGGGCTTGTAAACAACAGATAAGCCACAACAGTTTCCAGATAAAGCTATAAGCCCACCAGGTCAACACAACAGGTAATGTCCACACTGAAAGCGGCAGCACGCCATGCCTCCTGTCACTTTGCCACAATTATTTAGCAATACAACCGTGAACACAGAGCCTATATCTTATCAGGCATCAGTCATACAAGTGTGCAGGGCTATTAGCCGATCGGGGGCAATTTCCATTTCCAAACGTACCAACCAAGTGAACACCCTTGATAAGGAGAGAGAACTTCCTAGAACGCCATTTGTTAGCTATCGCTAGCTATTGGGGGTTTGACCGTTTGACCGCTTTTTTTCATATTGTGAACTAGATGGGATTGATAACCAATGATAACTAATGTTGTGGTGTCGGTGTGATGTGGGTATACGTGCCGGGGGTGGGGGGGGGGTTAAAGTCCAACTCATCTGACACAACACTACTCATTTGGGACACACTCTGCAGCAGGAAAATGGGCGCCGAGTCTTATCTAGCTTATAGAGATCAGCGTGTAAATTTGTGTAAAGAAGTGGGACATTGAGTTGATAATAAGGGATCTAATTGGGCGGGCTTGTATATAGGCCTATGCTGAGCTAATTATACATATGAACCGTGTTACAGTTTATGGGTCAGAATGGGGCGAGAGAGGAGAGAGAGTATAGGCCCCTGTCTTAATGAGAAAGCCAGAGTAGGCGGTGTTAAAGACACACACACACACACACATGCTCAAAGTTGACATTGTTGTTAGGAATGCCATGTCAACTAACCCCAGGAGGGAAAGTGATTCTGTGCCCCTCTGTGTGTGTGTGTGTGTGTGTGTGTGTGTGTGTGTGTGTGTGTGTGTGTGTGTGTGTGTGTGTGTGTGTGTGTGGAATGAGGAGAGAGAGGGGTGGGGATCAGCCAGGAGAAATAGACAAAGACAGCTCTCTGTTCTCCTGCCATCAGAGAATATTCACCTTTCCTCTGCAACTCACTCACACTCACTGCCTCGCTCTCTCCTGCTCCCTCTCTCCCTCCTGCATAGGCTCTGCACATATGAAAAGCTCCACTATGATAGCCTGGCTAAATATAGAGTTCACTACGTTAACAGCTATATTATAGGGCCCATTCATAGCACAGCATGCCTGTGTGTATCTACCCGTCAAACAGTAGCTGTATAGTAAGGCGGACAAGTGAACCCAGCTTTTCAAGCCCAGGGTTACCTTACCACACCACACAAGAGCTCATTGATCTTTGTTTCTGCAAATCCTTCAAAATCAGGCGCAGGGCTGCTATACATTTCCACTATTCGCCGGGGGGGGGCGAACGAGGTGAACGAACGAAGGTGACACAAAGTCCTTCTGCCACACACACACACACACCGAAGTGCCCATGAGCCAAGACGCCGCTAATGCAAGTTTTGGTTGAGGGTTTGACGCCGAAGGACGTGGATCCGACCACCTCGAAAGCAGGCGCTGGCACTCCTTATGAATAATGAGCGCGTGGTTCTTCTTGCGCACATATTTTAGCACCCCGTTAGGATGATAGATTACAAGGAGGAGAATAACTTCTGGATGGATGGGACCGCTGGCGGGTGGAGCCGGTCTCCAAGACAACTTCACGCGCGGGTGAGTGGCGGCTACAGAGCGTGGGGGAGACGGTCCTCTTCGTGTCCTGCTGGAGGGGACACTTGGCTTTCACGGCTCGCTTTTTTCCCCCACATCGAGTGACTCAAAATCCATCCGTCTCCCAGTCTCGGGCGAACCGGACCTGCTAACTCTTAACCAGGAGAGTGAAGACGCGGGCACAACAACAAAAAAGGCTTTTCTAATTGAGTTAGGTGTGTGTGTGTGTGTGTGTGTGTGGAGGCACTCGTGATTGATGCAAAATGCCCCCCCCCCCCCCTGGGGGCGAGGAGGGGGTCAGGAGCTGGGGCTGGATGAGGGGGGGGGGGGGTATTTAATGAGGCTAGGACTTGCTGCTTGTTGTGGCATGCATAAGCTTCTGCAGACACGCATGCGCACCCACACGCACACACACACCATATTACCTGCCTGTCTGCAGCAATAACCTGGACCATGCCAAATACCACATTATCACTGTGTGTGTGAGAAGAGGTGTCTGATTTCATTCCTGCAGGCCAGCTGGGTTTTTTTCCCCACTAAACCCAACACACACACACACACACACACACACACACACACACACACACACACACACACACACACACACACACACACACACACACACACACACACACACACACACACACACACACACACACACACACACACACACACACACACACACACACACACACACACACACACACACGGCCCAAAGACTTCCTACCCAGAAACCATATGGGTGAGACGCATACCATACGCGGATGCAGGTTTGAAAGGGAATAATTTTCAAATCGTGAAACATGCATTATATAGGGAAATACTTTTCCATATATACTTTTCCAGGCTAGGCTATAATAGTTCAGGTGAAAAATGTACACAGGCTCAAAGAAGGAATTTGGTTTTTGAAGTTCTTGAAAAGAATTTGCAGAATTCACTAAACGTGCTCTTTAATCCTAGGTATTTATTGCTAATGAGTCGGCTCATACAGGCGGAATATTCAAAGCAGGCTTTCTTCCTATGTATTACGTACTATAATTGTTGGTTTGTGACGGGTAAGGCATTCTGCCCAAATAACCTTTAAGTGGGAGCACACTAGACACAACTTTTTCAAAGGCGTTACAAACTGAGAACACCCACTGATCGCGTCAAAATAAATCAAACCCAACACGCTCAAACGATTACATACGATGGTAGCCTATAGTGGGTGTTAACCCATCGGACCAGTAAAACAACCCATTACATATCGTAAAAAAAAAAACATCAATCGAGTTGTCGCTGTTTGATGTGCTCTGCGAGAAAATGTGAACTGCTGCGCGGAATGGGACGAGCATCCTGGACCCCAAGGCTCGACTAGACAGCGGAGCGCTGGGAACGCATCTGGAGTTCTCTCTCTCGCGCACGCACGCACACACACACACACAGACGCGCGCAAGCACGCACGCACACAGACGCGCGCGCAAACACACACACACACACACACTATTCGCCCTGTATAATGGAAAGTCTTTTATACATTAATTTAGAAAGTCTTCCAAACACTTACGGTGCCATAAAGACCATTGTCGTGTTCTCCAGTGTCGGAAATCTCACTCAGATTCCGATCCCAGTGTAGAAACGATTCGCCACTGTCCATGATTTCCATCCTTTTTTTCCTTGAATGCGGCTTCTGGCCCGATCTGTCCTTAAATATATTTCAAATAACGTGATGTCAACGAAACGATGTTTTCTTGCAGCGAGGGAACACTGTGTGACTTTCAATTTCAATGTTTTTTTTTTCCTTTTTGCCTAGATATCGCTCAAGTCCATGCGAAAAGTTATCACCAACTTCGGCGTTGGAAAGACGCAAACGCGCTTCGCCTGACTACGAGGCATCAATCTTCGGGGAATAAATAGTTCGGTTTTCGGGTGAATGGTCACAAACGTGGAGAGACTGCAGCCTGGCCAGCTGGGTCTTGTTTATCTTCTTGATTCAAGGTCTGCTGGAGTTGAAGCCTCCTGTTTTCTCTCCTGGGGAGAAGTTTCACCAGCACAGCCCACAGCGTGTGGGCGGAGTCAGGGGAACACAGGCTTATCTTCGTCACATGTAATTTCTTATACGCGTATTATATACGTTAGCAGGGCAGCCGGCGCCGTGTTCCTTGACGTCAGAAACAGCACGTACATCATTAAACGATGTATCTTTGGGATGGTTAAAGCCTACTTTGTCAGAATCCACAAGTTTCTTAAGGTCCACGGCCCGCCCACATATTTCACCACAGCAAATCAGAGCATCCATGTTTGAGTGGCAGCCACGACGACCAATTGGTTGAATTCGCCTTCGTCACACTTTTTTACAAATAGTACAGCCAATCGGACAGGAACTCTGCATTTCCAGGGACCAATCCAATAAGGCCAAGAATACCTTTAACAAAAACCCACCTCCATTGACAGATATAAAGCCAGTAAACTGAAGCCATAACATCCATCGCAGTCAAGCGTCGACGTGCCACAGACCGAATTTCAGGCATTAATAATTTACGCGTTGTTTTACCAATTTAGCCGAGAAGCAACGGAGATAAATTGCAATGCATTTAAATGGTTTTTGCAAATTATGCAAATAAAAAACACTGTGTCCAGGGTGTGGCACTGGGCTGGTGGAAAGTGTAATGAGCCGTGGGTAATTGCAGTAAGCTCAACTCAAGGAACTGCTGCCAAATGCACTCGATTATCTCAACCAACAGACATAAAAAGAAGTGGTTTGACATTTTATTAACAAACCATGTGTATCCATGCCCTGTGGTAATACCTTCTTGATTGTGACACACAGAGTGAAAAAAAACACCCTTTAGACTGCTGCCAAATAAAATGAAATAAATATAACTCCATGGTGTACACCAAAGAAAGGTTGTATTCACACACAGAAAAAAAGACATTTGTTTGCTTTACAACAGGGAACTGTCAACAATTACAACAAAACGCAAACAGTGAATGACTTGTCGAAAGTGTTTGGCTGAAGGAAAACCTAGCGATTTGGCCGCAATAGCAGCAATCGCTCCTTGCACAACCAAGAGGAGAACCGCATCATGACTACAGCTCTTACACTACACGAGGAAACAAGAAGATTAAAAAAAAAAGACATCAGAAAAAGGGACTCTTGTTCCAAGTGGAATTGAAATAAAACCGATACACCAACTTCAGAGACACCGTAACAAGTAAATTATGCTGCAAAATGAGTCCACAAAAAGATCAGCTAGGGTTAAAGTTTCTGGTTCATAGTGTGACCAGGAAACTGCACACTTAGTGCCATCACGATCAGGAAGCGTAACATGATGGCAGTCGTACAGTTTAAAGACACAACAAAAATACTTCCTGTAACTAAAACCTTTTGTATGGAAAGCCTTTTGTTGTTGCCGTGTTAGCTGTTTTGATAATTTATCGTTGTCACCTAATTGTTGCAAATTACTTTGGCGTTTCCAGCAACGTCTCTGTCATTAAACTTGATTTGGTCACGGGTTGACTTGAGGCCCGATTACAAAAAACTAAAAAAAAAAAATTGCCAATCAGATATTGGCTAGATGTTTTAAACATTGATCAGTAAGGAATTCTAAATTTCCTTTTTGATAATGGTACATTTTGATGCATCATATAATACAGTGAACTTAATATGGAGTACAAATGGGATAATATACGTTCATAGCATTTACCAAAATGCTTTAAGATGGGAGTTAACGCTCGATATAAACAGTGGGCCGCTTTCTGCTGCTTTCACCACGAGGGGGAGCCAAAGTCTCACAACGCGTTGTGTTGCACACTATTCCGTCCCCTTAAAAAGTATACATACAGAGTTCCTCTGTTCCCCTCTTTCTGGTCAGTGTGGAAATCTCCGTGGTTTTACTGAAGAAAGCTGTAAGAAAAGGAGGCAGGGTGGGATGTGGAGTCTTCTTTCCATGGGGGGTGTGGAAAAAAACAAACACCCAAACTTCTCTCCTTCAGACTCTTTCTCGCATGGTGTCAGTCAGGAAGATAATGTTGTCTGATGAGAGAAAACATTTTTTTTTTTAAGTTGGAAGTGCTTGTCAATGGTCATAACATGTGGATGTGTGTAAGAGACAAAACCAAAAATCAAAACAGACCATGTTCAGATTTTCATAAAATCACAGGCACCATAAACAAAAAAAAAGAAAAAAAAAAAGCATACATAGGCCTACAATAAATATGTGTATTTTACACGGCGCTGCTGTACACTGCATGCGTGTACCTGCGATGATGGTGGTGGCCTGCCGTCGGACCTGATTCTTGTCCACATACTCGCCGTAGTCTAATTTCCCCTCCACCAGAATCCTGGCTCTGCGGTCATATAGGACGAAAAAGCGGTCAAGACAAAACGGCTCACGTGTTACCAGCACAAACTCAACCTGGGACGCCCGGGCATCCTGCAAAGTCAATCATTCATGACACATTGAGGAGAATATGCAGGTGCCCTGCAGAGTCAGCCCCACAGTTGGTTACTCGGCATGGGTAGCTCTGCTGACGACCCATGTTTATTTTCGTTGTTAATGACAACGGTCCGTACCCCTTCTTGACGTACTGGTACGCCACGTCCCTCAGGCCCGGTTTGAAGATGGACACCCGGTGCCAAGTGGTCTTCTGGCTGACGTCGCCTGGGACACACAGCCAGTCGAAACGTCACCGCATTGTCACTACTGCTAATGGATACACATGCTGTTTACTACGTGTCACCTTCATGACACTTACGGATCCAACAGCTACCCCTTTGCCTGTAAGCATTTTTAAGGAATAATAGGTAGCTCCTGGGTAAAAAAATATATACAGGGGGTGTAATATTGATGGTTACCCTACAGCATTACTCTACCACCTAGTGTATATATAAAAAGTGACCCAACACTATTGACATGGTAACTAGTGGGAACATCATGAGGTTTAACCGACAACCTCACGATGGCAACATGTCTGTCTGTCTGTCTGTCTGTCACACACACACACACACAGGTTGCGAGTTCAAACCCCCGACGTCCACAGTCTACCTGCAGGCCTTTTCCGAGCAAGAAGCCACCCCCCTCGCCTGGTCAATGAAGACATGCAAACTAGGCCTGCTCATCGTTTTTAACCACGGCGTGCACGATGTCGTGATGAGCGGGCGGCCATACTTTGCTCGAGACCCGCCGGGCCCGACTCCGCCTCCCCGGAGCGCCACATCTCATTGGTCGCCAAGGAGAAGATGGTTACGGGGTTACGGCCGTCCGCTTGTCTCATGACGGGGTCCTGACCCACGCGGCCCAGGAGCTGCACGCGGTTGATCGCTGCAAGGCACGCAGACACACTTGTTAGACATTGTTTTTTTCCTGTATTGTAGTTGGGCCTTTTTATGTAGCCTTTTGCCCTAGCAACCACGTGATGTCACCAACTCCCTCAGATCCCTTTAAGCCCTGTATGGGCAGACCTGTCGGGCCACTACTGCTGTTCCATCAACGCATTTCACATTACATGCAATGGTTGTCTCACACACATACATACACACAGATCATACACTTACATCTCTCCAGGATGAGACTTGGGTCAGTGCTGCTGTGCCTCACCGCCTGCCTAAAGAACTGTAAAGTAAAGCCAGAACAGCAGGTGTCAATTTAGTCCTGTGACTGCTCATAGCATCACTGCAGACACATTCACATTCAATAGACTACCCGACACGGTCGCCTCAATGATGGTTTGTCATACAAACTCACCTGCGCTGAAGCCCTTAACATTTTGTCTCTTTGCTGAACAGACACCTCTGAGGAATGTGATGAGTTCTGTTGGGGGGGATAATGAAATGGTTTGAACACAGCTGCTGTACTCAGGAAAAACATTAAGGAAGTATCAGGGCGCTGTTAACATGCAACAACCAGAATGTATGTAATATACTGCCATTACATGTAAACAGTAGACAAAATGACAAAAGACCAATCACAGCATTTGACAGGATAAGTGAAGAAATAAAGCTTTTCAATTATTTCGGCGCAAACCAAATGCTGGTCCTTTATTTGACTTTGTCTCAGCACGAATTGTAGGCCATAGTTCATAGCTAAACAATAACTTTCTAGCATTGTGTTAACAATATCAGTACACTTATACATCCATGAAATGGGTCATCAGCTGTTTTCAACTGCAGCTACAAACTACCGAGACAAAAGGTCCAGGCGGATAGCGGGGACACTAACTGTCTGAGAGGTGAACACATTCCGGTGGTAGAACGCGCGGAGACCTTGCAATGAGGCTCACACATTGCACTACCGCCATGCCTCTTTTCAATCACTTTCTTGTAATGATTAGAAATAAACTAAGTTAAGCGTATATGCGTTTGTAAAACTGCAATTGTATAAATAGAAAAAAAGAAACAAGAAATGAGTGAATGACTGAATGAGTTAGTGAAATGAACTTACTTACAGAGACTTCTGTAACCTCACGCTGCTTCCGGTCCGTCTTGTATATTGGCAGGAAGTTCACCTGCAGTACAGATGGTTCCGCTATAAAGTAATACTTACCATCCAATTGTCATTTTTAGTTATTGATAATGTCAGTTCACCACGACCAGCAATACCTGGTTTATATGATATGGGGTCCCTTATGGCTTCGCAGTGATCCAGTTCCCTAATTTATTAGCACAATTCTCTGGAATTACGGTTTTCGATTAATCACAACTGAAGCCCAGTACACAGTCAAACGGAGTAGCACATGGAGTCGTTTGAGGAGAGGCTGGCAGGTGAGGTCCGCATACGGGCACCTGTTTGACTCTTCACAGCGGGATTTTCCCCTTTCCATGTACATACAATCTTTAAAACAAAGCCGTATGCTTTGAAATTAGATCTGGTTTTTAATAAGCAGACAAATAAAAGGATCTCATTGTCAAAAATTGTGGAATATTTTAGCATATGTTGTATAATAATAATAATATTATAATAATATAATAGTCCAGAGGGAAATTTTATATAAAAGTCCAGAGGGAAATTTTTTAGCATATATGGACCCCATTTCTCGATTATGTAGGACCTAGAATATCTAATATATTTTGGAAGGTGGAGGTTTTGCTGTCTGTATTACTATTTTTATTTCTTATTTTATTTTCTATATCATTTCTTGATTATTGTAATGTATAATTGTTTCTCCATTTTATATTAGTATTAATTATTGTCATTACTATTGCCATATGATATTCTTCCATGCGTGTTTGAAAAAAAAAAAAAAAGTTGTATATGTGAATAAGATGTGACACATAATTAATAATAAAGATATACTTAAAAAAAAAAAAAAAGCTGTGTGTTTAATAGGCTAATGCGTATGCACGACCATTGAGTATTTTAGGAAATAACTTGACCAGGTACATTGGCTAACTTTGTGTAGTGATTCTTATTGCTGTTAGTTGCTCTTAGTTGCTGTTTTAGAAACAATTGGACAAAATGTTTCCATTCTTGCATGTTAGGTTATTAATCAATAGGCCTATTATATAGAAGAAGTGATTCTTCTAATCAATATTATATCTAAAATCTCTCTCCAGCTCATCTGTTGTTCCAAATGGTATACTATAATAATAGTAGTACAATAAAACACATTTCATGTATGATCTTTAATGAAAGATTCATGTGAAGGCAAGCATGTTTGTCTTACATGTTTTCAATATTCAGTTGCCAGTGTACCAGCAAAACAACAAAGCCAACATTAGCATTTGTACCTCAAACACCTTGTTAAGTAAAAGTCATTACTTACTTCTAAGCCCAGGAAATCTCCAACCAGTTAAGTCCTACTTACAACAGTAAACCTGAACACTGATCAAGCAAAGGCTCTAGTAGAAAAAAAGGGCCCATGTTTCTCAGTCCACAACGTAAGGTAGAGGACATCTCTAACAAGTTATATTGGGACACAGGATTATTCATTTGTCAATAATATCTCCTTCAAATCCACAGATAAGGCACACTTGTGAGTTCTGTGCATCCAAGGTGCCAGCAGGATCTTAGAAAGGAATAACAGCAGCGGCACCATGAGAAATAGATCACCATGACCATCATCGCCACGCGTAAATACACTTCATGAATAGCGTGTCATCTCTACACACTTGAGGTGGGACACAATGGACTCTTTCCGCCCGGTGTGTACGGTACACACGCGTGCACGTGCATGCCGTCAGTGAGCTAACGTGCTGACAGGAAGTAGCCGGTGCAGGAAGAGAGCGAGGAGCTGGTGGACGAGGCGCAGGGCCGGCCTGCTGATGGGGTAGTGGGCGGGCAGCCTCTCTGTCGCCCTGGACAGCTTCGCGCAGTACCTGGGAACGGAGGACGAAGCGAGGGGTCAGAGCTCTTTGGGGACAGGAACAGAAATGCAATGCAAGCCAATACTCAATGGACCATGTTAGATGTGATGCAAGGCTTGAATATTCTATTTGAATATTGTAGCCTTATTCTATATTATAAGGTTGTATAGATAAACTCGTAAATAAAATATAAATAAAGCCAAGCTCTAAGAAAGATTAAGAATGGAATCTTATTCCAGTGGCACATTCTATATGATTTTGTATAAAATATTTTCCTTTCGCAGATCATACAAGGATTCAATGAGGAAATTAGCCTGGCTGACGCGTCCACATCTCGATGAGATGGTGGTCTGTGAACTAGGTGTGCATTTTCTTGTATTTGAGGCGTGGTTTACGAATGCCTAGAGCCGTTTATTGGGCGCTACGAATGTCTATGAAATGGCGTCTGGTTCTTCACATGCTGCTTTGCGCGCGATTCATAGCCAATTGCTACTAAAAATTAGCTACTAAAATTACATTAATTGCTACAAAAGCTACTTAATACACTTTCTAAGGCTGCATCGAACGGTAACGTTGTGTTCGCTGCCATGTTGGATTAACACGCTACAAGCTTCGGTGTCACGCACGTCTTCATCGTCTTGCTGCCCCCCGTTCTGTGATTGGTTCCCTAACTCAGGGGAAAATAAGGGCGGTGGTTTCCAGGCTGTCTTTGCAGTGAGAATGAAATCGTGCGCAAAGCAGCATGGGAATTCCCAGGCTATGAGGAAATATTCCTTACTGGTCACTTCCTTATTGAGCCGAAATAGCGTTTATATTAGCAAGACTAGGTTGAACTTGGCGCCCCCCGGTGGTGACTGACCGGAACTCCTCGTGGTAGTGCGAGTGCAGGTACTGCCTCAGGCGGTGGCTGTGCTGCAGGCTGGCCAGCAGGACCCTGCAGCCCTGGAAGAGGAGCACGCTCCGGGCCGGGCTCAGCACCGGGGGCCCGGGGTCCGACAGCACAGAGACCACCTGCTGGGCCTGGTAGCCCATGAAGGGCAACTACACACACACACACACACACACACACACACACACACACACACACACACAAATTGTATTGACGAACAGAGCAAAATTAAAGAAACATTGTATGTGTTTTGTTTATATGTGTGTGTGAGTGTGTCACTTTATGTGACAAACTGTTCCTCATTGATGTGTTTTCATTGGTGTAAAGCACATGTGTCAAACTCGAGGCCTGCGGGCCAAATCCAGCCCGCCACATCATTTTATGTGGCCCGCGAGAGCTTAGAAGGCATATACTGCTTCACAGCGTACCGTAGAGTGGCCATCAACTACATCTCCCACAATGCATTTCAATGTTGTGGTCTGCAAATCCTGCCACTAGATTGCAGTGGTTCCAATGCTTCCATTTGTACATGGATATAAATGGATGTACAATATTTGTACACTGTAATAAATAACAACCAAAAGCAGAGACAGTTACTTAAATGTATATATAGTCTTATAGTTACAACCGGCCCTTTGAGGGCAACCATAATGCTGATGTGGCCCGAGGTGAAAATGAGTTGGAAAGGATTCCTCCACTGATTTACTCAGAGGGGAAGTGGGGGGCAGGGGGCATCGTTAAAGACATTCCTGTCTTTACGGTGTCTGCTTATGAGCTTCCATACACACAGTGGTGTGAAGGAACAGAAACCTCATCGCGATAGTGTGTGAGATTTAAAGGTTACCAGGTGAGGGTGAGAATGCAGAACTCCGAACAGCCAGCCCACCGTCAAGAGGTTTTCCAGCGAGGAACCACGACTGGCCTGGAAATCACACACACACACACAAACACACACCATGATGGATATGTGGATGTACAAACATCTGAAGTTGGTCAATCCCCTTGAAGGACTCCTCCAACTCACCTCCTGTCCCAAAAGGACCAGCTCAAACAGCAGCGAACAGGCGGAGTCCAGGTACTCGGCTAGTAATGTCTGGAGCTGAAGCAGAAGTAGCACAAAAACTAAGTAGTATGAAAAAGCTAAAGCAGACGCAGGGGCACATCCAAGGGGAAGCCTGGGGGGGGTACAAGCACGTGCCTCCCAAGATTGACTGGCCACCCCAACAAAATGTGATTTAAGCTTGTCAATCAAAATCAAAACGAAAAACAGTTGCGCTTAAACAACACAATGCTGCCCAGTGTTATATTTTCTAGACGTTTTTGTTGCCATAGTTGAAGTTTTTTTGATAATGCATTGTGATAAAGCAGCCCTATTATATAAGGAGCTGTCACCTCAGGGTGGAGGGAAGGTTCCTGGGAGGGTGCGTGTAGTTGTGGGTCACACACCACCGCCAGCAGCATCCTGGCAGTCAAGGCACCTCTGGTTCAGAGGAGAGAAAATTAAATAGCGGAGACAGCGCCACCGGTGGTTAAATGTGGGTTACTGCAATTTTGAGTTGTTTTACTGAGCACCGAAGGAAAACTGATATGCTTGATTACTTTACAATGTTAAAGTGATGGTTCGGAGTGAAATTCACCCTGAGGTAATTTACACCAATAGTCATGCTAAATACCCCCTCGGATGCATTTTTTGCGACGGTCAATATTTATCAAGTTTAGGGTTATCAGCCGAAAGACTTCGTACTGGAGTGCCGGTACAGTGGGTACATCTTGTCAATGACTCTACTAATAATGCATGGATTGTTACCCAACTTCTGTAGTAGTACATATATGGTCTGTACTCACAAAACGAGGCATTTTAAAGTTTGTAAGTACACCAGGAGTTTATTTAAAAGAGCACTTTTCTGATAGCTTCAACTAGCTGTTGCTAAGGCTACCGCTGCGTCGACGTCTCTTCCGTCTTTCCGGATAAGTTCGTAAAAGTCCT
>JAXIVH010000386.1:100214-114866 GCA_036785325.1 Urophycis tenuis
CTCAAAATTGCAGTAACCCACATTTAACCACCGGTGGCGCTGTCTCTGCTATTCAATTTTCTCTCCTCTCTGAACCAGAGGTGCCTTGACTGCCAGGATGCTGCTGGCGGTGGTGTGTGACCCACAACTACACGCACCCTCCCAGGAACCTTCCCTCCACCCTGAGGTGACAGCTCCTTACCACAATAGGGCTGCTTTATAACAATGCATTATCAAAAAAAACTTCAACTATGGCAACCAAAACGTCTAGAAAATATAACACTGGGCAGCATTGTGTTGTTTAAGCGCAACTGTTTTTCGTTTTGATTTTGATTGACAAGCTTAAATCACATCCCGTTGGGGTGGCCAGTCAATCTTGGGAGGCATGTGCTTGTGCCTACCCCCCCCCCCCCCCCCCCCCCCCCCCAGGCTTCCCCTTGGATGTGCCCCTGCGTCTGCTTTAGCTTTTTCGTACTACTTAGTTTTTGTGCTACTTCTGCTTCAGCTCCAGACATTACTAGCCGAGTACCTGGACTCCGCCTGTTCGCTGCTGTTTGAGCTGGTCCTTTTGGGACAGGAGGTGAGTTGGAGGAGTCCTTCAAGGGGATTGACCAACTTCAGATGTTTGTACATCCACATATCCATCATGGTGTGTGTTTGTGTGTGTGTGTGTGATTTCCAGGCCAGTCGTGGTTCCTCGCTGGAAAACCTCTTGACGCTGGGCTGGCTGTTCGGAGTTCTGCATTCTCACCCTCACCTGGTAACCTTTAAATCTCACACACTATCGCGATGAGGTTCCTGTTCCTTCACACCACTGTGTGTATGGAAGCTCATAAGCTGACACCGTAAAGACAGGAATGTCTTTAACGATGCCCCCTGCCCCCCACTTCCCCTCTGAGTAAATCAGTGGAGGAATCCTTTACACCAGGGGTGTCAAACTCATTTTCACCTCGGGCCACATCAGCATTATGGTTGCCCTCAAAGGGCCGGTTGTAACTATAAGACTATATATACATTTAAGTAACTGTCTCTGCTTTTGGTTGTTATTTATTACAGTGTACAAATATTGTACATCCATTTATATCCATGTACAAATGGAAGCATTGGAACCACTGCAATCTAGTGGCAGGATTTGCAGATCACAACATTGAAATGCATTGTGGGAGATGTAGTTGATGGCCGCTCTACGGTACGCTGTGAAGCAGTATATGCCTTCTAAGCTCTCGCGGGCCACATAAAATGATGTGGCGGGCCGGATTTGGCCCGCGGGCCTTGAGTTTGACACATGTGCTTTACACCAACAAAAACACATCAATGAGGAACAGTTTTTCACATAAAGTGACACACTCACACACACATATAAACAAAACACATACAATGTTTCTTTAATTTTGCTCTGTTCGTCAATACAATTTGTGTGTGTTTGTGTGTGTAGTTGCCCTTCATGGGCTACCAGGCCCAGCAGGTGGTCTCTGTGCTGTCGGACCCCGGGCCCCCGGTGCTGAGCCCGGCCCGGAGCGTGCTCCTCTTCCAGGGCTGCAGGGTCCTGCTGGCCAGCCTGCAGCACAGCCACCGCCTGAGGCAGTACCTGCACTCGCACTACCACGAGGAGTTCCGGTCAGTCACCACCGGGGGGCGCCAAGTTCACCCTAGTCTTGCTAATATAAACGCTATTTCGGCTCAATAAGGAAGTGACCAGTAAGGAATATTTCCTCATAGCCTGGGAATTCCCATGCTGCTTTGCGCACGATTTCATTCTCACTGCAAAGACAGCCTGGAAACCACCGCCCTTATTTTCCCCTGAGTTAGGGAACCAATCACAGAACGGGGGGCAGCAAGACGATGAAGACGTGCGCGACACCGAAGCTTGTAGCGTGTTAATCCAACATGGCAGCGAACACAACGTTACCGTTCGATGCAGCCTTAGAAAGTGTATTAAGTAGCTTTTGTAGCAATTAATGTAATTTTAGTAGCTAATTTTTAGTAGCAATTGGCTATGAATCGCGCGCAAAGCAGCATGTGAAGAACCAGACGCCATTTCATAGACATTCGTAGCGCCCAATAAACGGCTCTAGGCATTCGTAAACCACGCCTCAAATACAAGAAAATGCACACCTAGTTCACAGACCACCATCTCATCGAGATGTGGACGCGTCAGCCAGGCTAATTTCCTCATTGAATCCTTGTATGATCTGCGAAAGAAAAATATTTTATACAAAATCATATAGAATGTGCCACTGGAATAAGATTCCATTCTTAATCTTTCTTAGAGCTTGGCTTTATTTATATTTTATTTACGAGTTTATCTATACAACCTTATAATATAGAATAAGGCTACAATATTCAAATAGAATATTCAAGCCTTGCATCACATCTAACATGGTCCATTGAGTATTGGCTTGCATTGCATTTCTGTTCCTGTCCCCAAAGAGCTCTCACCCCTCGCTTCGTCCTCCGTTCCCAGGTACTGCGCGAAGCTGTCCAGGGCGGCAGAGAGGCTGCCCGCCCACTACCCCATCAGCAGGCCGGCCCTGCGCCTCGTCCACCAGCTCCTCGCTCTCTTCCTGCACCGGCTACTTCCTGTCAGCACGTTAGCTCACTGACGGCACGCACGTGCACGCGTGTGTACCGTACACACCGGGAAGGAAAGAGTCCATTGTGTCACACCTCAAGTGTGTAGAGATGACACGCTATTCATGAAGTGTATTTACGCGTGGCGATGATGGTCATGGTGATCTATTTCTCATGGTGCCGCTGCTGTTATTCCTTTCTAAGATCCTGCTGGCACCTTGGATGCACAGAACTCACAAGTGTGCCTTATCTGTGGATTTGAAGGAGATATTATTGACAAATGAATAATCCTGTGTCCCAATATAACTTGTTAGAGATGTCCTCTACCTTACGTTGTGGACTGAGAAACATGGGCCCTTTTTTTCTACTAGAGCCTTTGCTTGATCAGTGTTCAGGTTTACTGTTGTAAGTAGGACTTAACTGGTTGGAGATTTCCTGGGCTTAGAAGTAAGTAATGACTTTTACTTAACAAGGTGTTTGAGGTACAAATGCTAATGTTGGCTTTGTTGTTTTGCTGGTACACTGGCAACTGAATATTGAAAACATGTAAGACAAACATGCTTGCCTTCACATGAATCTTTCATTAAAGATCATACATGAAATGTGTTTTATTGTACTACTATTATTATAGTATACCATTTGGAACAACAGATGAGCTGGAGAGAGATTTTAGATATAATATTGATTAGACGAATCACTTCTTCTATATAATAGGCCTATTGATTAATAACCTAACATGCAAGAATGGAAACATTTTGTCCAGTTGTTTCTAAAACAGCAACTAAGAGCAACTAACAGCAATAAGAATCACTACACAAAGTTAGCCAATGTACCTGGTCAAGTTATTTCCTAAAATACTCAATGGTCGTGCATACGCATTAGCCTATTAAACACACAGCTTTTTTTTTTTTTTAAGTATATCTTTATTATTAATTATGTGTCACATCTTATTCACATATACAACTTTTTTTTTTTTTTTCAAACACGCATGGAAGAATATCATATGGCAATAGTAATGACAATAATTAATACTAATATAAAATGGAGAAACAATTATACATTACAATAATCAAGAAATGATATAGAAAATAAAATAAGAAATAAAAATAGTAATACAGACAGCAAAACCTCCACCTTCCAAAATATATTAGATATTCTAGGTCCTACATAATCGAGAAATGGGGTCCATATATGCTAAAAAATTTCCCTCTGGACTTTTATATAAAATTTCCCTCTGGACTATTATATTATTATAATATTATTATTATTATACAACATATGCTAAAATATTCCACAATTTTTGACAATGAGATCCTTTTATTTGTCTGCTTATTAAAAACCAGATCTAATTTCAAAGCATACGGCTTTGTTTTAAAGATTGTATGTACATGGAAAGGGGAAAATCCCGCTGTGAAGAGTCAAACAGGTGCCCGTATGCGGACCTCACCTGCCAGCCTCTCCTCAAACGACTCCATGTGCTACTCCGTTTGACTGTGTACTGGGCTTCAGTTGTGATTAATCGAAAACCGTAATTCCAGAGAATTGTGCTAATAAATTAGGGAACTGGATCACTGCGAAGCCATAAGGGACCCCATATCATATAAACCAGGTATTGCTGGTCGTGGTGAACTGACATTATCAATAACTAAAAATGACAATTGGATGGTAAGTATTACTTTATAGCGGAACCATCTGTACTGCAGGTGAACTTCCTGCTAATATACAAGACGGACCGGAAGCAGCGTGAGGTTACAGAAGTCTCTGTAAGTAAGTTCATTTCACTAACTCATTCAGTCATTCACTCATTTCTTGTTTCTTTTTTTCTATTTATACAATTGCAGTATTACAAACGCATATACGCTTAACTTAGTTTATTTCTAATCATTACAAGAAAGTGATTGAAAAGAGGCATGGCGGTAGTGCAATGTGTGAGCCTCATTGCAAGGTCTCCGCGCGTTCTACCACCGGAATGTGTTCACCTCTCAGACAGTTAGTGTCCCCGCTATCCGCCTGGACCTTTTGTCTCGGTAGTTTGTAGCTGCAGTTGAAAACAGCTGATGACCCATTTCATGGATGTATAAGTGTACTGATATTGTTAACACAATGCTAGAAAGTTATTGTTTAGCTATGAACTATGGCCTACAATTCGTGCTGAGACAAAGTCAAATAAAGGACCAGCATTTGGTTTGCGCCGAAATAATTGAAAAGCTTTATTTCTTCACTTATCCTGTCAAATGCTGTGATTGGTCTTTTGTCATTTTGTCTACTGTTTACATGTAATGGCAGTATATTACATACATTCTGGTTGTTGCATGTTAACAGCGCCCTGATACTTCCTTAATGTTTTTCCTGAGTACAGCAGCTGTGTTCAAACCATTTCATTATCCCCCCCAACAGAACTCATCACATTCCTCAGAGGTGTCTGTTCAGCAAAGAGACAAAATGTTAAGGGCTTCAGCGCAGGTGAGTTTGTATGACAAACCATCATTGAGGCGACCGTGTCGGGTAGTCTATTGAATGTGAATGTGTCTGCAGTGATGCTATGAGCAGTCACAGGACTAAATTGACACCTGCTGTTCTGGCTTTACTTTACAGTTCTTTAGGCAGGCGGTGAGGCACAGCAGCACTGACCCAAGTCTCATCCTGGAGAGATGTAAGTGTATGATCTGTGTGTATGTATGTGTGTGAGACAACCATTGCATGTAATGTGAAATGCGTTGATGAAACAGCAGTAGTGGCCCGACAGGTCTGCCCATACAGGGCTTAAAGGGATCTGAGGGAGTTGGTGACATCACGTGGTTGCTAGGGCAAAAGGCTACATAAAAAGGCCCAACTACAATACAGGAAAAAAAACAATGTCTAACAAGTGTGTCTGCGTGCCTTGCAGCGATCAACCGCGTGCAGCTCCTGGGCCGCGTGGGTCAGGACCCGGTCATGAGACAAGCGGACGGCCGTAACCCTGTAACCATCTTCTCCTTGGCGACCAATGAGATGTGGCGCTCCGGGGAGGCGGAGTCGGGCCCGGCGGGTCTCGAGCAAAGTATGGCCGCCCGCTCATCACGACATCGTGCACGCCGTGGTTAAAAACGATGAGCAGGCCTAGTTTGCATGTCTTCATTGACCAGGCGAGGGGGGTGGCTTCTTGCTCGGAAAAGGCCTGCAGGTAGACTGTGGACGTCGGGGGTTTGAACTCGCAACCTGTGTGTGTGTGTGTGACAGACAGACAGACAGAAAGACAGACAGACAGACATGTTGCCATCGTGAGGTTGTCGGTTAAACCTCATGATGTTCCCACTAGTTACCATGTCAATAGTGTTGGGTCACTTTTTATATATACACTAGGTGGTAGAGTAATGCTGTAGGGTAACCATCAATATTACACCCCCTGTATATATTTTTTTACCCAGGAGCTACCTATTATTCCTTAAAAATGCTTACAGGCAAAGGGGTAGCTGTTGGATCCGTAAGTGTCATGAAGGTGACACGTAGTAAACAGCATGTGTATCCATTAGCAGTAGTGACAATGCGGTGACGTTTCGACTGGCTGTGTGTCCCAGGCGACGTCAGCCAGAAGACCACTTGGCACCGGGTGTCCATCTTCAAACCGGGCCTGAGGGACGTGGCGTACCAGTACGTCAAGAAGGGGTACGGACCGTCGTCATTAACAACGAAAATAAACATGGGTCGTCAGCAGAGCTACCCATGCCGAGTAACCAACTGTGGGGCTGACTCTGCAGGGCACCTGCATATTCTCCTCAATGTGTCATGAATGATTGACTTTGCAGGATGCCCGGGCATCCCAGGTTGAGTTTGTGCTGGTAACACGTGAGCCGTTTTGTCTTGACCGCTTTTTCGTCCTATATGACCGCAGAGCCAGGATTCTGGTGGAGGGGAAATTAGACTACGGCGAGTATGTGGACAAGAATCAGGTCCGACGGCAGGCCACCACCATCATCGCAGGTACACGCATGCAGTGTACAGCAGCGCCGTGTAAAATACACATATTTATTGTAGGCCTATGTATGCTTTTTTTTTTTCTTTTTTTTTGTTTATGGTGCCTGTGATTTTATGAAAATCTGAACATGGTCTGTTTTGATTTTTGGTTTTGTCTCTTACACACATCCACATGTTATGACCATTGACAAGCACTTCCAACTTAAAAAAAAAAACGTTTTCTCTCATCAGACAACATTATCTTCCTGACTGACACCATGCGAGAAAGAGTCTGAAGGAGAGAAGTTTGGGTGTTTGTTTTTTTCCACACCCCCCATGGAAAGAAGACTCCACATCCCACCCTGCCTCCTTTTCTTACAGCTTTCTTCAGTAAAACCACGGAGATTTCCACACTGACCAGAAAGAGGGGAACAGAGGAACTCTGTATGTATACTTTTTAAGGGGACGGAATAGTGTGCAACACAACGCGTTGTGAGACTTTGGCTCCCCCTCGTGGTGAAAGCAGCAGAAAGCGGCCCACTGTTTATATCGAGCGTTAACTCCCATCTTAAAGCATTTTGGTAAATGCTATGAACGTATATTATCCCATTTGTACTCCATATTAAGTTCACTGTATTATATGATGCATCAAAATGTACCATTATCAAAAAGGAAATTTAGAATTCCTTACTGATCAATGTTTAAAACATCTAGCCAATATCTGATTGGCAATTTTTTTTTTTTAGTTTTTTGTAATCGGGCCTCAAGTCAACCCGTGACCAAATCAAGTTTAATGACAGAGACGTTGCTGGAAACGCCAAAGTAATTTGCAACAATTAGGTGACAACGATAAATTATCAAAACAGCTAACACGGCAACAACAAAAGGCTTTCCATACAAAAGGTTTTAGTTACAGGAAGTATTTTTGTTGTGTCTTTAAACTGTACGACTGCCATCATGTTACGCTTCCTGATCGTGATGGCACTAAGTGTGCAGTTTCCTGGTCACACTATGAACCAGAAACTTTAACCCTAGCTGATCTTTTTGTGGACTCATTTTGCAGCATAATTTACTTGTTACGGTGTCTCTGAAGTTGGTGTATCGGTTTTATTTCAATTCCACTTGGAACAAGAGTCCCTTTTTCTGATGTCTTTTTTTTTTAATCTTCTTGTTTCCTCATGTAGTGTAAGAGCTGTAGTCATGATGCGGTTCTCCTCTTGGTTGTGCAAGGAGCGATTGCTGCTATTGCGGCCAAATCGCTAGGTTTTCCTTCAGCCAAACACTTTCGACAAGTCATTCACTGTTTGCGTTTTGTTGTAATTGTTGACAGTTCCCTGTTGTAAAGCAAACAAATGTCTTTTTTTCTGTGTGTGAATACAACCTTTCTTTGGTGTACACCATGGAGTTATATTTATTTCATTTTATTTGGCAGCAGTCTAAAGGGTGTTTTTTTTCACTCTGTGTGTCACAATCAAGAAGGTATTACCACAGGGCATGGATACACATGGTTTGTTAATAAAATGTCAAACCACTTCTTTTTATGTCTGTTGGTTGAGATAATCGAGTGCATTTGGCAGCAGTTCCTTGAGTTGAGCTTACTGCAATTACCCACGGCTCATTACACTTTCCACCAGCCCAGTGCCACACCCTGGACACAGTGTTTTTTATTTGCATAATTTGCAAAAACCATTTAAATGCATTGCAATTTATCTCCGTTGCTTCTCGGCTAAATTGGTAAAACAACGCGTAAATTATTAATGCCTGAAATTCGGTCTGTGGCACGTCGACGCTTGACTGCGATGGATGTTATGGCTTCAGTTTACTGGCTTTATATCTGTCAATGGAGGTGGGTTTTTGTTAAAGGTATTCTTGGCCTTATTGGATTGGTCCCTGGAAATGCAGAGTTCCTGTCCGATTGGCTGTACTATTTGTAAAAAAGTGTGACGAAGGCGAATTCAACCAATTGGTCGTCGTGGCTGCCACTCAAACATGGATGCTCTGATTTGCTGTGGTGAAATATGTGGGCGGGCCGTGGACCTTAAGAAACTTGTGGATTCTGACAAAGTAGGCTTTAACCATCCCAAAGATACATCGTTTAATGATGTACGTGCTGTTTCTAACGTCAAGGAACACGGCGCCGGCTGCCCTGCTAACGTATATAATACGCGTATAAGAAATTACATGTGACGAAGATAAGCCTGTGTTCCCCTGACTCCGCCCACACGCTGTGGGCTGTGCTGGTGAAACTTCTCCCCAGGAGAGAAAACAGGAGGCTTCAACTCCAGCAGACCTTGAATCAAGAAGATAAACAAGACCCAGCTGGCCAGGCTGCAGTCTCTCCACGTTTGTGACCATTCACCCGAAAACCGAACTATTTATTCCCCGAAGATTGATGCCTCGTAGTCAGGCGAAGCGCGTTTGCGTCTTTCCAACGCCGAAGTTGGTGATAACTTTTCGCATGGACTTGAGCGATATCTAGGCAAAAAGGAAAAAAAAAAACATTGAAATTGAAAGTCACACAGTGTTCCCTCGCTGCAAGAAAACATCGTTTCGTTGACATCACGTTATTTGAAATATATTTAAGGACAGATCGGGCCAGAAGCCGCATTCAAGGAAAAAAAGGATGGAAATCATGGACAGTGGCGAATCGTTTCTACACTGGGATCGGAATCTGAGTGAGATTTCCGACACTGGAGAACACGACAATGGTCTTTATGGCACCGTAAGTGTTTGGAAGACTTTCTAAATTAATGTATAAAAGACTTTCCATTATACAGGGCGAATAGTGTGTGTGTGTGTGTTTGCGCGCGCGTCTGTGTGCGTGCGTGCTTGCGCGCGTCTGTGTGTGTGTGTGTGCGTGCGTGCGCGAGAGAGAGAACTCCAGATGCGTTCCCAGCGCTCCGCTGTCTAGTCGAGCCTTGGGGTCCAGGATGCTCGTCCCATTCCGCGCAGCAGTTCACATTTTCTCGCAGAGCACATCAAACAGCGACAACTCGATTGATGTTTTTTTTTTTTACGATATGTAATGGGTTGTTTTACTGGTCCGATGGGTTAACACCCACTATAGGCTACCATCGTATGTAATCGTTTGAGCGTGTTGGGTTTGATTTATTTTGACGCGATCAGTGGGTGTTCTCAGTTTGTAACGCCTCTGAAAAAGTTGTGTCTAGTGTGCTCCCACTTAAAGGTTATTTGGGCAGAATGCCTTACCCGTCACAAACCAACAATTATAGTACGTAATACATAGGAAGAAAGCCTGCTTTGAATATTCCGCCTGTATGAGCCGACTCATTAGCAATAAATACCTAGGATTAAAGAGCACGTTTAGTGAATTCTGCAAATTCTTTTCAAGAACTTCAAAAACCAAATTCCTTCTTTGAGCCTGTGTACATTTTTCACCTGAACTATTATAGCCTAGCCTGGAAAAGTATATATGTAAAAGTATTTCCCTATATAATGCATGTTTCACGATTTGAAAATTATTCCCTTTCAAACCTGCATCCGCGTATGGTATGCGTCTCACCCATATGGTTTCTGGGTAGGAACTCTTTGGGCCGTGTGTGTGTGTGTGTGTGTGTGTGTGTGTGTGTGTGTGTGTGTGTGTGTGTGTGTGTGTGTGTGTGTGTTTAGTGGGGAAAAAAACCCAGCTGGCCTGCAGGAATGAAATCAGACCCCTCTTCTCACACACACACACAGTGATAATGTGGTATTTGGCATGGTCCAGGTTATTGCTGCAGACAGGCAGGTAATATGGTGTGCGTGTGGGTGCGCATGCGTGTCTGCAGAAGCTTATGCATGCCACAACAAGCAGCAAGTCCTAGCCTCATTAAATACCCCCCCCCCCCTCATCCAGCCCCAGCTCCTGACCCCCTCCTCGCCCCCAGGGGGGGGGGGGCATTTTGCATCAATCACGAGTGCCTCCACACACACACACACACACATACCTAACTCAATTAGAAAAGCCTTTTTTGTTGTTGTGCCCGCGTCTTCACTCTCCTGGTTAAGAGTTAGCAGGTCCGGTTCGCCCGAGACTGGGAGACGGATGGATTTTGAGTCACTCGATGTGGGGGAAAAAGCGAGCCGTGAAAGCCAAGTGTCCCCTCCAGCAGGACACGAAGAGGACCGTCTCCCCCACGCTCTGTAGCCGCCACTCACCCGCGCGTGAAGTTGTCTTGGAGACCGGCTCCACCCGCCAACGGTCCCATCCATCCAGGAGTTATTCTCCTCCTTGTAATCTATCATCCTAACGGGGTGCTAAAATATGTGCGCAAGAAGAACCACGCTCATTATTCATAAGTGTGTGTGAGTGCCAGCGCGTGCTTTCGAGGTGGTCGGATCCACGTCCTTCGGCGTCAAACCCTCAACCAAAACTTGCATTAGCGGCGTCTTGGCTCATGGGCACTTCGGTGTGTGTGTGTGTGTGTGTGTGTGTGGCAGAAGGACTTTGTGTCACCTTCGTTCGTTCACCTCGTTCGCCCCCCCCCCCCCCGCGCGGCGAATAGTGGAAATGTATAGCAGCCCTGCGCCTGATTTTGAAGGATTTGCAGAAACAAAGATCAATGAGCTCTTGTGTGGTGTGGTAAGGTAACCCTGGGCTTGAAAAGCTGGGTTCACTTGTCCGCCTTACTATACAGCTACTGTTTGACGGGTAGATACACACAGGCATGCTGTGCTATGAATGGGCCCTATAATATAGCTGTTAACGTAGTGAACTCTATATTTAGCCAGGCTATCATAGTGGAGCTTTTCATATGTGCAGAGCCTATGCAGGAGGGAGAGAGGGAGCAGGAGAGAGCGAGGCAGTGAGTGTGAGTGAGTTGCAGAGGAAAGGTGAATATTCTCTGATGGCAGGAGAACAGAGAGCTGTCTTTGTCTATTTCTCCTGGCTGATCCCCACCCCTCTCTCTCCTCATTCCACACACACACGCACACACACACACACACACACACACACACACACACACACACACACACACACACACACACACACACACACACACACACACACACAGAGGGGCACAGAATCACTTTCCCTCCTGGGGTTAGTTGACATGGCATTCCTAACAACAATGTCAACTTTGAGCATGTGTGTGTGTGTGTGTGTGTCTTTAACACCGCCTACTCTGGCTTTCTCATTAAGACAGGGGCCTATACTCTCTCTCCTCTCTCACCCCATTCTGACCCATAAACTGTAACACGGTTCATATGTATAATTAGCTCAGCATAGGCCTATATACAAGCCCGCCCAATTAGATCCCTTATTATCAACTCAATGTCCCACTTCTTTACACAAATTTACACGCTGATCTCTATAAGCTAGATAAGACTCGGCGCCCATTTTCCTGCTGCAGAGTGTGTCCCAAATGAGTAGTGTTGTGTCAGATGAGTTGGACTTTAACCCCCCCCCCCACCCCCGGCACGTATACCCACATCACACCGACACCACAACATTAGTTATCATTGGTTATCAATCCCATCTAGTTCACAATATGAAAAAAAAACGGTCAAACGGTCAAACCCCCAATAGCTAGCGATAGCTAACAAATGGCGTTCTAGGAAGTTCTCTCTCCTTATCAAGGGTGTTCACTTGGTTGGTACGTTTGGAAATGGAAATTGCCCCCGATCGGCTAATAGCCCTGCACACTTGTATGACTGATGCCTGATAAGATATAGGCTCTGTGTTCACGGTTGTATTGCTAAATAATTGTGGCAAAGTGACAGGAGGCATGGCGTGCTGCCGCTTTCAGTGTGGACATTACCTGTTGTGTTGACCTGGTGGGCTTATAGCTTTATCTGGAAACTGTTGTGGCTTATCTGTTGTTTACAAGCCCCCCCCCCCCCACCCACCTTCAAACCCATCCACCCACGCGGGAACAAATAAACGAAAGTCCTCTCCTAAAGCCGGAGTCAACAAGGCTACTTACAAGATAATCTGTCTCATCGGATGTCTGGTCACCCACCAGACACCAGCCTTTTTGTATTTGACTTAATGAATCGAGAATTTTAATTAGCGTGTGTGTGCTGCACTGACATATACCTTGTGTGTGTGTGTGTGCGTGTGCGTGTGCGTGTGTGGTCGGTCAGCCAGACCTGAATAATTCAAAAGTCTTGTCCGACAGTCACATAACCATTGTCACTGAACTCCCTTGAACCTTGCTCCTACAAAAGGAAATTATATTCACACACACACACACACACACACACACACACACACACACACACACACACACACACACACACACACACACACACACACACACACACACACACACACACACGCATGCATGCATGCCCTGGGGTTTTGGCACATGGCGTTCCCTCGCTCACACCAATGTGAACCCACATCTGGGCGATTGAAAGCGAGAGACCGTATTTGCATTTTACAGCGGCTTCCAGAGCTTCTCAGAAGTGCGCCCGTCACTTATGTCATAATGCGCGGCGCGTTTGCCTCAAGGCTCAAATATAGAATCCCTTTTGTTTGACTTGTCAGACTGACGTGTAGCATTATGAGTGGCAGGGTTTCAGTGACTTATACTGTCCTTTGTGTGAGAAAGACGGGTACTTGTGCATTCGGATATTTCCATATTTGCTATTTGTCATGTGAATGCAGACATTTTGTTTATTTCATCGAACATGTGGGTCAGCTCTCTTATCGGTCTACCAGATGAATATTGTGTCACTATGTCCTGCTGGGGGTGAGCAGTGGAGTTCAGCAGTGGGCCAATGGTCACACAAGATCATCTTGACATTCTGATGGGCCAACGTGACGTGTGCGTGTGTGTGTGGTTGAGTTGTCAAGTTGTCAATTCTGTCAGCACGCGCACACACACACACACACACACACTTCTGATAGGCCTGCTAATCAAACATGTCTGCTGCACACACACACACACACACACACACACACACACACACACACACACACAGAGGATAGGTAAACACAGCCTGCTCCTTTTACTCCATGTGTTCTCAGACCGGTGCCTGTTCTCCTCTTGTGCCGGGCATCCTGCTTGTTCACTCGCCTCTCTCCCTCACTCTCACTCTCACTCACTCTCACTCTCACTCACTCTCACTCACTCACTCTCACTCACTCACTCACTCGGCCATTCGACATGAGGCCATGCACCACACACAGGCGTGTGCATGCATACCTTTAAACTGGCACTACAAGCATCATCATCAACGCGCAGCCGGCCGCCAGCAGCACGTGTCTGTTGCTATTTTAACAATGCATGCAAATCAGGAGGACAAGCCAGTATTTCTGCTACACCGTGTAGTCATTCTGAGGCGCAGGGCCGGATCTTCAGGTTATCGTTCACACACACAGGCACACGCACACGCACACGCACACACACACACACACACACACACCCCCAGGACCTGATTTCTATTCAGATGGTGAAAGTAGTTGGCTGTGAACAAACCAGACCATTCCTAAGAACACTTTTTTTTAAATTATTTACGTATGAATCTTCTACAGAATGTACAGTGTATATGTATGTATGTATGTATATATATATATATATGTATATGTATGTGTATATATATGTTTGTACATATACTGTGTGTATATATATATATATACATACACACATTTTTCTCTTTGCTAGAAATGACAGGAGTAAAATGCGATGAACGAATGGATGAATGAATTCCGTTTTTTTCATTTCTCAACAAGCACATTTTGCTTAAAACCCACGAGGCGAGCGAAAGGGAAGGAAGGAACGCGAAGAGCCCCGCGAGAGTCCAATGACAGAGTTCACGGCCTCCAGGAAGACAAGGAGGAGGGATGATTCTGGAATCCCGTGTGGAACACTGCTGGTGCACACATGGAGCAAGCATGGACCTGAAGCCGAATTCTGGGCTCGGAGACAGCACCTCCTGGCTTTTAAAAACCTGACGCAACCCCAACGCTGTGGCTAGCAACCGTAGCGAGCCGGCGGAGCCTGTGCTAGCTAGCTGGAGTTTGCTCCGTGCAGCCCTTTGAGGCCTAAAGAAGGTAGCAATCATCTCAGTCAGAGGGCTTATTACACCGAATCCACAGAAGCAGCCGACGCATGGCTAAAATTATCGCTCTCATGTATTTTATTTTTAGTACCCCTCTCTTTTTTTTTTCTTTCTGTCGTTCTTTGTCTTTTTTTTTTTAACTTTCATACCGGTTCGCTTCTG